>JAMKCH010041797.1:0-11561 GCA_023653785.1 Ophioderma brevispina
CAGTAGTATAGGGAATACGTTGGTATTAAAATAGTACAAATTTTGCAAATTCAGTGTGGTGACACCAAAAACCTATATAAAGACACTAGAATTATCTTTTATAGCTGCTTTAGAAGCTGGGTTATTGCTAATTTTAGTTTGTGGCGGCGATTTTTGGGCGGCATCTTGGTATTCAAAATGATCAGGGTGACAATTGGCACCCATCAGTTTCTCAATCAGTAAGTCTTCAGGATGTAGAAACAGCCAAAAATTGTGCGACGCTATTTGGGTGTTTAGTTTTGGCCACAGACTATTGGTGGTTCATATGGCAGGTGTAAACCAAACCAAGATCTAGGAAGATGGACTGAATCATGCAGCAATAGAGATTTTTACACACAATCCCGGCGATATTGATAGAGTTAGTTATTCTATTCATAGGCCTCTACTGGGAATATCTGTATAAAGAAACCTTTTGTGATAGTTACGACTTCGTCCACCCAACGGTTTTTTTACTAAATTCGACCGCCGGGGGGGGGGGGGGGGTACAACCCACCCCCGATTTTTTCGTAAATTAGGGACAACCTAATCTTGTTGGTATATCACTGTGTAGCACAAATGGTCCAAACAAAAGTACAAACATATAACGTTTAATTGACGTTCTAGTGGGGACGTCACAACTGTGAGTTTATATATAATAGAAATAATACACAAATAATCTAAAAAAAGAATGATATTACAAATATGGTCAGTATTGCTTATTATAGTGCATCATACTTAAAATAAGTTACCATTTTGGCCATTTACCATAAGGTCTAAGCAGGGTAAGAAGGGGGGTAGAAGGGTAAGGACGTGAGCGGGTGGTATCTATAAAACACTCGTTTCACACAGACTATTGAGAAATGAAGAAGTGAGCTTTTTAATTAAGCTAAGCTTAAGGGGTTCAAATTGTGACGTCAAAGAGGCTTCAAATAAGATACTGCCGCTTCCCTTTCATCGCCCAAGCCCACAACAACAGTAAAATGATCACCTTTGTGGTGAACAGTCTAATCTGAATATTGCGAAATTTTAGTATTATGCGGACAGGCAGTATTACATGCAGTAATACGGCATAGGCTACATAAACCATGCCCCTGCACGGCCGGGCCATGGCTACAGCAGGCAGAACAACACAGCGAACGCTCGTCTCCTCCGTGGGTGGTTTCCGGATTTGTAATCCCAGCCATTTATATAGCGAAAATTTTATTTTCCATCACATCCAATGTTTGTTCACACACGCACGTACCAATGCAGCCAAAAAAAAAAAATTCATAGTGAAAAAAAAACATTTCTAACAAAAAAAAAAAATTTTTTAAAAATTCTCTAAAAAAAAAAAAATCTTAAAAAACTTAAAAAAGAATCTAAAAAAAAAAAGTAAAAATTCTAAAAAAAAAATTAAAAAAATTAAAAAAAAAATTCTAAAAAAAAAATTGTTAATAAAAATCTGAAAGATTTTTTTTAAAAATCAAAAAGGTTGAATGTAATTTTCATTTTTTTTTTCATTTATTTTTTTTTTGGCGTCGATGGTACACCGTACGTTAGAGGAGAGATGTTGATTCTTTGTTCGTTAATCAATAGATTAAACAGACAGGGGGGAGGAACTCTATTAAAAGTATCAGCAGGGAAGTATTTCAACGATCATTTGTATTCCGCAGAGAAAACAAGAAGTAATGGCACGCGGAGGAAACCAACTGAAATTGGAGCAATGGTTCACGGATCAATAATTGTTCGTAACATGCGTGAAAGCGCCCCAATTCGGAAAAGGTTGCAACAACGTTCAGTAGTCAAAAGTCAATATTCACCTGGACCCGGTTTAGAAGGTTTACAGTCGTCGGCGGACCATGCATAGTTTAATTTTTTTTTTTTTAAAACCCCCACAAACGGTAAAGAAATAGGCCACGCCGCACATTTTGTTTCAAGCTTTATTACGTTGTCGTCTAGGAGCCGGACTATGGCCTCTCCTTTAAAACAACGGTTGTGGTCGTTTGTCAATAAAAATCATTAACAGTTTTGAATAAAAATTCCAAGAAGAAATCTGTTTTCACGTTGTAACCCACGATTTTCCTGGTTCAACGATGATTAACAACGTTTCTTTCATGCTTTTTTTTTACTTTGAAAAAAGTATATTTAAAAAAATCATTAAAATGGAAATCTTAAGTTATTGGACAGGACAGTAAACTTAAAGGCTATTGAACTCAGTGATTTCCGATGAGGGCACACACAATTTTAAACAAATCGTGCTTTTGCCTGTACATAATGTTTGTCCATATACTAATCACTTAGTGAAATAGCTAATCTCAAATCACAGGCCTTCATAGAGAAAATCACCCGTCTTTGCTATAAAAGTTATACACAGTATTCTATGGCATGTATAGTCCACAGAAATGTTACTGGTCCAAAACGAAAAATTCGTGTATCTCAAACTTTGGGAATTGCGCCATTGTAGGTGGATATCTTTGTTCTAGTGGACTATTTTTAATTATTATATAAAAATATTATAGTCCGAAATCTATGAGTAGCCTTTAAAACAGTTCTGTAACATATCTGATCAGCTTGAAATGGTGGGTGCAGGTTCGATGTTGTGATAGATTGTCATCACCCAAAACCCCATCTGTCGAGTTTTGCGCCGATATTTTCAAGCCGTTTTGATGTGAGATGTTAAAAAAAACCTTAATTTTAATATGTAAAATTAAATATTGGTCGACCAAAATAGGACACGTTTTCGCGCGTAACCATCAAACCAAAACATCTTTAGCCCAGGATGTCACAGGGTAAATGGAAAAAAAACTTTAAATAAAAAAATAGAACATTAAAAAAAAAAAATTTTATTCCGAAAGGTCGAAATTCCGAAAATTCGGAAAACGACCTTTCGGAGTATGACCTTTCGGAGTAAATATCCATGAAATTAAAAAAAAATAGGCTTGTACTCCGAAAAAGGTTTTTATTGCCGAAAGGTCGATATTCCGAAATCGGAGAAACGAACTTCGGAATAATGACCTTTCGGCGTAAAAAACCTTTCGGGATCAAATAAATTCGGATTAATGACCTTATTTCATTTTCGCGAATAAAGACCCTTCGGAATAAAAATCTTGGAGCAATGACCCTTCGGAGGAAGTCGATCGGAGATAAAACCTTTCGGAGTATGTGATCTTATTTCGGAGAAACGACCTTTCGAGTAATGAAATCGGGGAATAAGACCCCTTCGGACAAAAACCTTTCGAATTATGAGCTTCCATCGAAAACAGTGTGTTCGGAGTAATGACCTTTCGGAGAAAAACCATTCGGAGCAATGACACGGGCGGAATTATCGAACTCCCCGAATTGGTAACGTATATGGTAAAAGTTAATGCTTTCATTGTCAATAAAATCAGCGGTACCAAGCTGTACTGGCACAGATCCGAATCGCGTACCGTTCAAATGAATTAATTTTCAAACTAGCAGGACGTCTTTAATGGGAAGGGGTAGGCCAATGAGAATCCATTATTACATGGTTCTGACACTGAATCATAGGTTTCTAGTCTAGTGGAATGTTATTTTAGTTATAATTACCGTCATCAGGATGCTAATGTGGAGTACCTAGTTCAATTAAAATACAGTAAAACCTCCTCGACTCTGCCATTTTTGTAACAACCCCCCCCCCGTGATTTTCGTTACTGAACACCCGATCCTGTAACTTTGGTACCAAAGGATAGATTAGAGTTTTCTTCTTTCAATTGGTACCAAAATTAGTACCACATTCTCCATTATGACGTCACATGACGTCATATGTGGAGAAAAATCCGAAAATAATGAATATAGGGTGGAAAATGAGATTTTGCCAATTTTAGCGATCAAACACCTTATTATAGCTCTAAAATGCTGTATTATATAAAACTAGTCATTTCCCATCAAGTAGAGTCAAAAATCGCATGAAATCTGTTTTCCTAACATTTTTTGGCAACAAAGGCAGTTTTGATGACATTCGAACTTTATGGCGTCATTGTGACAGCTAGGCATGTTGGACTCATTGTGGTATCAATAGAAAGTGGAGGACATAGCTATCTATTGGTACCAAATCAAGTGTCTGTGATGTTCTGTGTGTGTCGAATGTTGGTACTTCGAAGGTGGGGGTGGTTGCCCCCCCTATAAACCACCCCCACCCCCCCCCACACCCCCCCACCCAATCATCACTTTGGATCACGCTGTATCTTACCTATACCAAGATGATGTGTTTTTGGATGAAAAAGAGTGGAACATGTCCAATTGACAATACATTAAAATAATTTGGCACCAAAAAAGGGGGAAGGGGTGGAACCTCCCCGCCCCCTTCGTAGACGAGGTTTAAAACTGTGACATTTGTGTTCTAATCCGAAAGTACTATACTTGATATTGTCTCAATACCAATAGAAAAAACATTAATAATTATTTATTCCTTGACATTAAGTTTAACGATCACAGCTTGTTCTTAAGCACATTGAAATAAGCCATAGATCCAATTGGTGTTAACACACAAATGTGAACTCGCGCACGGGCTTATGTACAATAAACCCGAATGTAACTGTCTACCTGAAACCATCGTACTATCACTACAACTGAAGCATTAAAGAAGAAACAACCCAAAAGTATCTAAAAAAAGCCAACCTCCAGCATTCGTTTTGATTAGTTGTATATTGAAAGAGTCTTGGCCGTCATCGTCTGAGCCATAGAACAATGGTGAGGTATAGCGCCACCAAAACATGGCCACCAAAGGCCGTTCAAATCAACCTGTATTAAGTCATTAATATGTTGTCGTTATCAAAAAAGGAGTAAATTGAAATTCCTATTAATATTATTGTCAAATCAGCATTGTTACGTTTATATTTCGAGCGTATGCACAAATTTATGTAACTGAAAACATTCAAATATGAATATCAGCCTCGTCGCACATGAAAATCGCTGGTGTCTCTTGGGAAGTAATCTCTTAATAGCTCGCCGCCCGGAACCTTGTTTTGACTTGCCTGATATCGTAATCGTTCCCATAGCAAAACATCATGCTTTGAACTCTGTTGTGCACGGCAGAACTACTAAATCATCATCTTATAGACATAAAGGACGGCGTATTGGTTATTCACTCTTGCCTTACCAATCTAATTACATTGGTAAGCATTACTTATGTAAAAAACCTAGCTCGAGAAAAAATTGGGGAGCTTCTTTCTGGAAATCTCATGTCTATTTAAAATTGAAATTAAGGACTATCAGTTTAAATGTTAAATGAAGAATAGCCATTTAATGACTAAAATGAACGGAATGGATAATTGTGGCGGAATGTTACTTTAATTGTTAAATTAAGGAATGGTCTTTGAAAAAAATAAAGAATAACCCTTAACTTTAAATGATTGAATTGTCCTTTAATTGGTAAATAAATGAAGGGAATGGAATTGGTAATGATGGGGTGCCCACTAGTATCTCAGCAACAGCAAAAACGATTTCTAACAAATCCCCAACTTTAGACGTACCTTTAACATAAGTGCCTTGGGGGGTCATGTACCCAAGATTGTTTTCGGCGATTCTCACTCGTGAAAAATATTTTCGAACTCTAATTTTTTGTAATGGTGTACGTATCGATGCGCTTTCTTTCCATAAAAAAAAATACTTAAAATTTCTCGCCCGTTAATGAGATAATAGCTTGGTCCCAAGGACCCCCCCCCCCAGGCACCAACGGGAGTGTGATTTTAAAATAAAATTAACAAACCCAGTTGCCAAAAATTATTTTATCTGCTTATGGATGTTCATATGCATGAAACTTAATTATATTAACATAATCAGAAAAAAATAATTAACCCTTAGGTTTGCTGAAGAAGCGATTCATCATTCGAAGCGACTGCGCGCCTTGCTATTACAAAACCTATGGACAATATTACGACTGTCCCACAAAAAAATACAAGAGGTACACAATGGTAATGTTTGTGTTAAAGTAAAATTGGTCCTTCTAGAGCAGATATAAACATAAAATGATTTCCAATGTCTATCTGTGGAACAAACAGCTGCATCGGACCCTCATGTTACTTTTTTGAGCGATTTTTGATGCATTTCCGAAAACAATGATTTCCCCTAATTTCCAGACGAGACACGAACTCATTTTTTAATTTGCAAACCGTTGGCCTTGTCTTATGCCCCTCAAATGTGGTATTATTTCATTGAAATTCCATCGGGAAAGTGGTTTTTCCTTGGGGGGGGGGGGTTTCCAGGACGACCCCCCCCCCCTTAGGCACCAACGTGAGTGAAAACACCTTAGGCATTAGTGTTAATGCCATTTAAACTAAGGTTTGTGTAAAACCCTGACTAGTTAAATTCCACCCAACACTCCATTTTTCCATATCCAGCTTAGTAGGCACACTTTCAATCTTCCTCCAACCCTTACCATAGATAAAATGCACAGCTGCTTTGTCATTTTGCATTTTTAACCAACTGGTGGCAGGCATAATTCCCCTGTTATTGCAAACAAAATCAAAACACAACGAAATGAAATGGGTTTGTCCTACTTAGAATTTTTAAAACGTTTTTTAATACACTCACTTCTTTTGATTGGATAGCTGGTTATCGCTTAAGAGATCTCGTTCTCTTTAAGAGGCAAATAATTCGACAGCTGGTCCGTGAGGGTTGTCGGATCCACTTTTGAGTTCATTCTCTCTCTTTTGTAAGGCTAAATAAAAAAAATAATATGATGATTATAATAATAATAATATATATAATAAAAAATAATTTAGAGAGCGCATAAAATATTAGCCCTCTTTGCGCTGCAGAAAGCGTGGATATAAGTAATGTGTCAACAAACGTTGAGGAATGAAATGTGGATGCCATCTAAAAGGCAAAGAAACGTTGAGTCGCACTTGTAAGAGGCATCTTGATTTTTTCCCGCCTTATTAATTGGTTCCAGATTATTTAATGCATGTCATTGGACATTTTAGGGACGCACCAATTAGACTCAAAGTATTGCTTTTGAAGTTTAAAAAAATCACCCACCATATGAGCAAAAAAATATATTCTCCAATTTCCAGTAAAAAAAAAAAACTTTTTCACCCACATCTTATAAGAGGGTTAAAAAAACGTGCCTGTGGAAACACAGAAAAGATTGCCCCGTTACCAACATGAAAAGGTTAGGGCTTCGCGCATGCATGAAATGGCCCGTTGCAACAACTTTCACGTGCTTCATTAAAAATGCCGTACCCAGTTAAGTTTATTTTTTTCAGACTGTTACTCAAGTAAGCATATATTACTATTTATAATTAACTTTCAATTTGAAATTTGGTCTATTAACTATTAAGTAGAAATTGCTTGAGCTACTACTACTAAGTTTCGCACCACATCGCTTACGCCAATGGCTGCATTGCGGCCATTACAAGGCATAAAATTAAACAATTTGATTTTGGCTTTGCAAAACGGTTGTTCATGCATTATAACATATACGGTTACTATCCAAATTGCATGAGAAACATGTGTTTTGGGAAAGTGACCATGCAAAGGGTTACGCACTTTGTCGCCACTTTGTCGCACTCACCCCCGGCCGCTGATACTATTAACCATTAACACTTTAAACTGTAACAAAATGTAACACATCAACTAAGTTTGACTTTAAAAACGTTGATCACACTATATATAAGCATTATTCAAATGTTTCTATCAAATTGCATTGGAAAAGTGTTTTGAGAAAGCGAAACATTGATAGAGGAGACCTAAAAAAATATTTTGCGATTTTAGCCATTACAATGCGAAGAGACTGACAACGACGTATACCATAACACGATAGCCAAAGACAATTCACACATGCAATTTCAGATGATATCGATTTTCTCGACAGAAACTTCAGTTTGAATAAAAGTCTATTGTGTAACATTAATATAGTGTAAAAATATTCGTCAACAAATTAAATCACAGGTTCAATCATAAAGATTCAGTTATTAAAAATCACTCCATACCAATGCTCACTCATAACATATGAAACTGCTCAGAGATTTTTGTTTTACATCTCTAAGGTAATATTTGCACAAATACAGTATAATCAGCGTCAATAAATTGCGAGAAGAATTAAAGATGAAGTGTTTCTGTAAAAAATTGGAATTAAAACTTAACAATTCACTATCGCACTGTTCTCTTTACAAGTAAGAATTACCAAACCTTCTATGGTTTACGTTGGCTGTCAAGTTTCGTTGTAGGTTAAAAACCATCGTGCTGACCAAGGTATAAACGTGTCTTACACCCGCGATTCTTGAATTTCTTATGTGGGAAATTGAACATTTTTTTTCACTCAGCATTTTCTTTTGTAATCTCCGGGATATTATTTTTCTAATCCTCAATTATTCTCACACCTTCAATTGTTTAAACAACAATAATTTGGGGTAATGTTTTTTACACACTTCAAATAACTCCCTAGACATGTTACTCTATGTAAACGATGAATCTTTTTGGCTCAAAATCGGCCACAGGAATCTTTACAGATGATCCTCATTGCTCGGACGGCATAGGTTAAGTATATACCAATGAGCTTATTTAATCGCGATTTTATATGTCACGGTGTCATATTTATGCTACTCGCGATTGTTTACAAGAGCCAAAAATGAAAATCGTCTTTCGAGCAACACCACTTCAGCGAAAGTCCATCTTATTGACTTGGGCCCTGTGAGGTGGTGACGTCACCGTTTGGTAATCGTGTAGAGCTTCTATCAAGTATTTACACATTTTGGCACTCGCCAGTGGTGGAAACAAATTCCCCTTCACTTGTATCGCTCGCTTCTGCGCTTTCAAAAATTCCACTGTTTTTCCTCTAATTTGCTCAAATAAATCAGAATTATGGCAATACAGATCAGATAACTATCTGGTCGATTTGATGGCTCTATCCCACAGAGAAGGCGGTCATCAGTCGGCTTTTAATACTACTGAATCCTTGCTTCACACAGTATGCTTTGGGGGCCTCCCCCAAAAAATTTCATTATGGTCAACAAATTGTCGCTAGTTAAAGTAAATACCGCCATGTTACGCTCGATGACCGACTTGTACGGAAACCAATAGCAAAGCCAACAGTGAATTAAAAAAGGTTCATATCCTAATTTTAGTGACTGTTTCCCGTCTGAGAAAGTAGATTAAGATATCCACCGTTACTCTCCCTGATAGTGCCTATACCTCGTGCAATTGCATCGGTTAGCATAAGAGGTGGTAACGTAAATCAATGGAAAGAGCCCGTGTCTCTTATACGCACGCGGTTTGTTTTTGAGACCACCACCCTGCTCCAGGAGCAGGTCTTCACCCTCCACTAACCTCAAGGTTTTTCAATGCTCAGGAGCAGAGTGTGGCAAAATCTCACACTTTCGTGTAAACATAGCTGGCGTCTGAGCTCTGCTTGCTACTCACGTTCATCGTAAGCGATGAGATTTCAAGCGATTTTTCATATTCTTGCCACACTTATGAAGCCCCGGATTATAAATTAATTACCAATCTACAGAGATCAAGGAACATAGTCAAACCAACATTTATCGCTATATTGGCGAAATTCAACACAGGAGAAAAGAGCGATTTGGGGTTCCTTTACATTGGAAGATGCATAGCGCAACAAGACTTACACAAAATCGCCTACGTCACACGATTTGCCAAGGCAGAGAAGAAGCTAAGCGTATTTTTTGGGCGTAAATCGCAACGAAATATAAGCTTAGTTTTTGGTTTATGCGGCTCGATTCACCGAATATTTTTTTTGGCAAGATATTTTTGGCATCCTAAGTCATAAGCTTTCCATTGGTTATAAATCTTAATATATGCCGTCTGAGCATTGAAGATCACCTTTAGTCTCCAAGCAAATAGTATAATTTCTCTTCCAAAGTCCACATACACGCAAATAAACGTTTTCTCCCTCCTGAAGCCTGTTTATCCTCTTTATAACCAAAACAAACATGTTGAGCAAACCTAATTCTTACTTTTTAATTATTTTGTATTCTGAATGTAGGTTTTTTTTTACTCACACTGTATTTGCATCAAAAAACCCTCTACGTTCAATGACGCTATAGGCAGACCTTAGAAAGGCCTGCGCTGAGGTCTTGTCATGATATATGGTATCCTTAAGAAATGATGTTATGATGTAGATATTAGGTCACTGAGAATCATTACTAACAGGGGAACACCAGGCGTTATTTACTTCTCTCGGAGCCCTCAATCTCGCATTAGATTGTTTTGGACTACTTCCAGATTTTTTTTTTAAGTATTCAAAAACTCTGCTGTATAAATAGGAATAAAAAGACAATGTTCGAAAAATGTATGAGAAGCCTTGTTCATTAAATAAAACGCTTTTTTATAAAGTTAAATTATGGTAATTGAAATAATTCAAAACCCGTAAAGAACATTATCGAATAACTGGACGTCCTTCCGGTTTTTTTTGTGCTTGATTGGCCTTGAATTGACCGACTTTGCGTTTGATTCCGATTTTTTTCGGTTTTTCGCCCGCGTGATCTGCATAGACTGCTTTGTTGTTCTGCACCTGACGAATAAATCCAAATACAATGTTTTTGGGAACACACGGTTTACCAACCAGACAACAATATTGTCAGATTCTAGTCATTCACAATGATGTGTAAGAACCGGTTCACCAAAAGCCAATGTGGCAGGAAATATGGTTCTCCGTACTCGCAGGGCACCTACAACGTTGAGAATATGCACCGATTGCAGTTGACCCCTTCACTCAATATTAAGTTTTCATCAACGCTTTATTCCTTTGTCGTCACTATGGAGCCCGGCCTATTGCTTCCGGGCGACCATATCCTCCTTTTACAACAGGTCACATGCGAATGGTCAGTGTTGAGATGAGTATGCTTTGGTAACAATTTACATAAATCAAGGTAAACTGTCCAACTTGTGTTGCCAGATCAACATCATATTTTCTTTCTTGGCGTCACATGCATACGTTCCAATTACAAGGCATAATATTCGTACCATCCCCATCCCTCATTTTGAGCCAGATGAGTCTTGAAAGCATTTGATGCATTTACACTGTAAAACAAAATTGTCCCAAATGACACAACTCAACATCGCGGTTTCCTCCTTTGACAACCTATATTGACTCAGTAGTGTAATTATTCTTCCATGCCCTCACAACCAACATTATATTTTTGCCGTTCAAAACTACGTTAAAAATATAATACGTCTTTACCATTACAACAATATTATAAAAAAAGCCCTGTCAGATTGTTTTTACGTATGCCAACACTTACAGCCTTCTCTTAAACAAAACACACCCAACACAAATTTTCTAAGTTGCAAAAACTTACGCCTTTTGGACTATTTTCACGCTCTTATAAATGCAATATACTTTCTATTGGCGTTAATTTGATGTATCCGGGCATTTCGGTCATACCTGTGCGAAAGAAAACTGTTTGCTGCAAATAAGTCCCACCACAATCACATAAACATTCATATAACTTTTCACTACCAAAACACAGTGATGACCTATGTCAATCAGTCCTGGAAGGAAATTTGAGCAAGACGTGGTCGACTGAGCCTGCAGCCATCCCCTCTCAGCTATATACGAGATTGTACCTGTGTTGCTATGA
>JAMKCH010041798.1:0-13007 GCA_023653785.1 Ophioderma brevispina
TAATCTTGGTCTAAAGTTAGGTTTCCCTTTGGGAATACAGCACTCAAAACAGATTGGAACATTTCGGGGGGGGGGTCAAAACTGACGTGATTACATAGACAGGTATACTCTCTGTACATGTGACCAACAGCGTAAGCATCCTCTCTCAAAGGACAATATGCTTTCATGAAATACATCCAATTGCAAATACTTTGGAATATGATTTTGTTTGCAAATCCATGCAATCTATGAAAGAGTTTAAATTGGTAGGTCTTTATATGAGTAAGCCCAATATTGATGCCACTGCATGCATGAGGCAAGTTTCTTAAATGTTACAAGCTTAGTCATGTCTTATAGGGAGTCTACCCTTAAAGGTTGACTCCAAGATTTTCCATGGAGGACGCCTCAATTTCATCAAACAAATTGTGTTTAATTGGTCATACACATAATGCTTGTCCACATACCAATATTGGGTGAAATAGCTAAGCTCAGTCCTTCATATAGAAATCGGGCAAATAAAAATCTATGCATCTCAAACTTTGGAATGGCATTTTTAGGTGACTATCTTTAGTTCTGTTGACATAATTTTTTCAATAAATACATAAAAATTATATTCAAAATCCCGGAGTCAGCCTTTAACCCATGTTAGTGTTAGGGGCTATTCGTTTCATGAACAGACCTTCCCCCAACATACTCTGAAAGTGGTGTAAATAGGTTGAAACAGACTATTGTATGACAACGCTGATGTAGGTCAAAGGTTAATAATCTGTGAAAATTCATATTTTCCTGTTTTCCTTTTCTAACCCTTAACCTTGAATACCATTTAAAATCTCTTCATATACAAGTAAGTTTCATTCCTGCTTATTCTTTTAGAAACACAATGACTAATTAACTTCAGAGTCAGTCATCACTACCCCATACTCTAGAGTGTACACAGATTGACCTCTAATGACCCCTACACGACGTGTGACTCCGTTTTGTTGTTAGTCTTCCTGCCAGGGGGGGGGGGGTCTTGCTGGTTTTTTTCACAATTTAACATTTGTAAATAGAATATTCATCTTTTGTGCTGGAAATACACAAATTTACAGAATAACAAATGTGTAAACTTTCCAAAGCACCAACTGGTTGCCTGTTTTACACAATGCCTGTTACAGTAGTTACAAACTAGAAAGCGCCACAGATAAACTTCTAACTTTGCACGGTTTTGACATTTCCATATATATGTAATTGAGACACATGTACATATTGCATTGTCCCCAACCCTCCACCACCAACATTGTTTTAAGACAAATCAGCATAATTTAGATGGTTTGGAAATATATTTGAAGTTTTTGAATTTGACCATCAATTTTAACCAATTTAACAAACACAATAAAAACAAATGAGCGGCCCAGACAAGATCCAAGAAAATCTGATGAACAAATTTGGAGTGGACTTCTTCAGATGTTCTTCATTAAAACAGCTTTACTACTAGACATCATTTAACATTCACCAGACAACGATTAGCTTTGTAATTACATATACAATCACATCTGCTTTGATGTTGTCAATCTAATAACGACGACATTCGGCTATAAAACCAGATGTATTCATATTTAATGTCAGAGAGTGATATGTTAGTCGTAAGCGCAAATTGACCCCCACAATGTCATTAATCCAGATTGGATGGATGAAGCATTGATAAGGGCGATAGGCCTCATGATGTTAATGGAAGTGTTGTGCTAAGTCTCACGTTGTGGGAAATCAGATGAGTGAAAGCCCCCCGGGGGAAATCAATAGCTAGATTAGAAGAGAGGCTTTTTTTGGTCAATGTATGCTAATATGGCGTGTCATTTTCTGTTGTTTCGTACAGGTATGGGTTTTTGATTTGGAGTGATGGAAATTCATGATATGATTAGTGTCGTTGCGGACTTGGCTGATGAGTGTGTGCTATGGTGAATAATGGCAGCCGGGCTCTATTGACGGTCAGGAAAGTGTGCATGAGTGGGGTAGAGATGGGTGGTCTCCTTTTAGTGGTACGCTTTTAATCAAAAGTTAGATGACATAAATGTTTCAATAAAATTTGACATGAGTCAAGATTTTTTTTTGGTCGAGAGGCACAACTGGATGATTGATATTAATTGCTTTGTTCTCAGAATCACAACAACAGGTAAACTTTGTGACAGATTATAACATATCAATAATTTAAGAAATGAGAGGAATAGAAGTAGTTAAACAATGATGAAAAGCGAGTGATGAAACAAAACGTTCACGTTCACAAGAGAACGAGTCCGTGCTACCTTCGGGGCAATCATCAAGTACAGCGTTTAGGGCATATTTGATGACGTTTTTCAATTTGTAAATAAATTCCCCTTCTCCGAAAAAAAAAATACAAATAATGCAGTGCAACAAATCACGGTGCGCTACAAGCATATTGGAATAGAACGATGCCTTGCTTCCCAGATGCTATTCTTCGGAAGATGAAATCTGATTTATCGAAAGAGAATACGCATGATGCACCACAGGCCATTGTAAGTCTGTGATGCGTGGTGGTAAAGGAGTGGCGTAATGTCAGAGGTAGCTGCCTTGGGTTAAGTGAATTTTGAATTAGGTAAGTGGGACTGAGGTTTGGGTCAGTGGTTCTTTAAGAAGTGATAACATATGAAAGAGCAGTATTGCCGGAAAACAACAGGTGTATATTGCATTTACTGTTTTTGTGTAGATGTTGGGGCAGCACCAATTTGTGCTGGTTATTCTCAGTTTTATGTATAATGGAATGAGGACAAATATGCTCAGTTCTTAGCTAGTGGATCTTGAGATGCCATATTGAGAAGTTGAAACATTAGGCAAACACATAAAGCCAATGCGTGCAGTTGTGGGCTTTATATCAGAATGTTAAATTTTTCTGTTCGGGGATCAGGTCAAATTAAGTTCCACATTTGCGTACAAAACATGCATATGGCATCCCAAAAACTCACTATTGTATTAAAAGGACACTGGCACATTTGGAGAAGAGGAACGCCGCTTAAGGATTTTTCAAAATTTATATTTTTGATTGGTTATAAAGCTTTATATTTACCGGAATTGGTATAAGTCTATCGGCAAATATAATGAAGTATCCCTAAAAAGGACGTACCAGATGGTTTGCATGCATGGTCATTGGAGTATTTCTTGTTGAAGAAAACAACATTATCACGCTTAACTTTGGAAGCAGTAGACGGTTTAAGGAAGACGCACGTTGATTATTTAGCTATCGTTTTGCCACAAGCCTGGTTTAGTCTTTCACACACCAATTGAAAGATGATCGGTGTTAGTCAAGTTCTGCCCTGTGTATGAAGGACTATCGCGTTTACTTTAACATTGGAATTAAAAAACCCGCTTTAATTTAACGTTTTCCTTTAAAATATATAAATTATCAAAAAATGGCTACATTTGTGCCTATTTTTTATAAAAGAGCTGGGATTCTTGGAAAGATCGTTTTTTACAAAATAAAATTAGGAAAACTCTACATCTAAAAGAAGCGCTAATCGATACATTGAAAAGTACGTTAGATTGCGTTTTTGAACGCGCAAAGTGGGTTTCGAACACTGATCTCTATCAAATGGATGGGAATACATGGGCTGTCATACTTGAAGCACGATGGCCATATTGGTCATCCAAAAAAGAGGCACCAACAGGTGGGTAAGAGCCGGTAATTATACAAAATTGTTACCATTGAAATGTGGTAAGCGACACAGGATACAGACTACAAATTCAGTGCTGAGCATGGGATTTACGCATATGGGATGGCATGTCTCTAAAACGTGCACCCGGGATACAACAACTTCTGTTAAAACCGTAGTCTCTGGAATGGTTATTGTGTTCGGTAGACCAAGATGCCCACCCCATTGCTCCATTCATCTAATATGCAATTGCTGTTGTGTAAGCCAATCCATGGTTATAGAGATCAGTGGTACAGTGCGACTGCGATAAACTAAATATTACGGCGACCCCTTTTCAAATGTCCACGTTTTCATGGCACTGTAGGGTTTAGGCCAACTAAAACTTTGTTAATCACAAAATATATCTAAAACACCCCTCTTTTTCATATCACTGAGGTTTTAAAGTTGTATTTTTTTTGTAAATTAAAAAATTCTAAACAGACTTTCGCTCCCTCCTTTGTGTGCTTCAACGAAGTTCCAAAAGGATGAGCTTGTGGAACAAACTTGCCACGGGATATATTCGGTTAGGTGATATTTGTATTTTCGCTGGCTTCTGTGTCGGTATTGCATGCGGCCGTTGTTGTAAATATACCACCGGGAATATAAACGTGGTTGCTGCCAATTGATCGTTGTACAGTAGTTGTGTACATTTGTCGAATAAATCTGGATTTTTTCGCAAAGAATATCCATGGCATGAAAACCATCTGGTTACGTTTATTTAGGGTATTTCATTATATATGGCCGATTTAGTTTATACCATAAATTGCTTTTTTAAGAGCACAACTGCTAGTGCCCTTAATGGGTGAAACAGAAACAATTTGAAAATCAAACCACTCGGAGTGGTTTTATTCAGCAATCGCAATTAAACCAAGAAAAACACACTGGAGTTGATTCCTTCAGCATCCACCCTGTTGACCAGTCTGTGACTTAAAGATACATGAGATTTCCATAAAGCAGAGCGCCCCCAATTTTTTTTGAACCCCGTTTTGTTGTCTATTCTGGAAATGCTTTCCATGTATTAGAACACACCGGAAGTGAATATCCGAATCATACAGATCACCGTCTGATGTAGTAAATGATGATTTCGTATTTTTCTGTCATGCACGACAGAAAGTCAACAAGCCCGGTGTTCTATGGGGACAATTACAACAGTCAGGAGTTTCAAAACAAGGTTTTTGCTGTTTTCTTTTGTCCTTGTTTGTCCAATAAACCTTCGGACCTTCTTGGTAGGTGGTCTATCCAATCGATCCTGTGCAATGTGAAGAGAATTTGTATCCTAAAAACATTTCCTCCTCCTGTCACTCTTAAGTAAATCAATTAGTATGAGGCTGTGATATTCATGTAATAGGCACATTTGTTGATTGAAGTTACAGCCGTAGACCAAAATTAGCTACAAATTACTGGATGTCTTAGCATCTTATTAAGGCTTTAAATCTGTTTTATGTAAAATATGTGTTCTTTTCTTCCAAGTCCTAGACCATTTATTTGAGCGCAAACGAAAAAAGTTGTGTGAAAACGTGCCTATCCACTTATTTGAAAAAACATCTGCACCAATGCAGACATTGGTAGAGATTGAAAATAAACAGAATTACCCTGTGCGCTTTGGAAGATATATTTACATTTAGGTTAGTGTGCATGTGTGTGCATGCAAGTCTAGACCAGTGGCTCTAAGATACCCATTTCAAATATTTGGTTTGTTCTTGTTGTTATAATTCTTACTGAGAAAGAATCATGAACGTGTGGTTCTGGTTTGCAGAGTGATGGAGAGGATGTAATTAGGACATCTCCTTTGGTGAAGTGCGCCGGGTGAGGGCAAGTTGGTCTAGTCTTGGGCCAGCAGTCATTTAAGGAGGTATCTTGCAGATATAAATGAGAAATTGAAAGAAAGTCTAACAAATTCCCTTAAGGAGTGTCACAACCGAATGATAGCTGTATTGATGATTGAAAAAAATGGGTATCTTGAATAATGAGCTATTAATGGCAAGAGCAATTATTTTGGACAAGAACAAACATGCTTTTTGCATATTTAAAACAAATGGGTCATTTTGATAAGGAAAATATGTCAGCCTGGAGGCACTGCCAAATTTAAATATAAATAGAATAAATTTGTCAACCTTTTAAAGGCGCTTGTTCTGATCGTCTTTGGGACCCCTGATTTAACCGGAAGAGGTATCAATTTTGATATCAGATGAAAGGCCATATTTTTTTTATTCTCTTTCTGAAATTTCAGATTTCAATTCCATTTCTTTCTCAATATATTGTCAAAAAACTGCCGTTTTAGTGTTAACCATCAATATTAGCACGGTAGTGAATAGGGCCTTGCACTGCCATCTGGGGTGGGGCATCATAGCATCGAAACTGCAAGTCTGCTTCCCACGGAACAGGTGGTCAGTTGTATACAAGTGTCAGGCTTCCCATGATCACTACAGAACATGAGAGACTAAAATCAGAACAAGCCACCTTTAACTAATTTTCATTTATAAAAATGATCATATTTGGTGCATAACTGTGTTATACCCTTTGCACCACTGAACTCTATATCATGTGTTTTATTCTGATAACAGAATAAAGGACACAATATAGAGTAGGGTATAATGTAATTGTGCCAAGTTTTTATTTCTCCCAAAGTGTGTCAAAAATTTGATAAATTATTTTGTTGAGCTCCTCATTGACTAATCTGTTTTTAGAGTGTGCAGGTTTCTTGAGATGTTATCTTCAGAAGATAACAGAATAAAGCACACATAATACAGTAGGTGCGAAGAATATAATTATGCAAATTATTTTTTCCAAAGTGTGTCAAAAATTTGATAAATTATTTTGGTACGCTCCTCGGTGACTAATTTGTTTTTAGAGTGTGCAGGTTTCTTGAGATGTTATCTTCAGAAGATGAAAGGCATTACTGAAAAAGAACTTGTGTACAAGATAGGTAATGCATGTGTTTATGGCAGTCATTTGGGCAAGGATCAGAAGTTGTAAAAAAGTAGCCTTTTAGTGAGTAAAGAAGAACAAAGATGCCCAGTCTTTGGCTTAATCCTTACTATTGAAATCACACAAGAAATTAATTGCTGTGTTGACTGTTCAAATGGGTCAAACTGCATTAAGTTGTAAGGGCAACATGGGGTTTAAGTTTGAGCTGCAGTTAATTTCAAAAATTGCCAAAACACCTGGATTAATTTATAATTTTATGGCATTCATTTACAAATCTTGTGCTTCTAAAAGAAAACACAAATTTAAAAAATGAGCAAGGTGTATACTACAAAGTTAGTAATTTGAAAAAAAAAGTAAATTTAAAATGAACAGCTTGAGAAATTTTCAATTCCACAGGACGCTATACCAGTACTGTACTCGATTGAAGCTTCCCCATGCAATAATGTGGTAACCGTTAACTCGGAGTTGGCAGCAATGACAGATATCTGCCTTTCATTCTGTCGGTATAACTCTCAGCTGGCAAGCAAATTTGTCCC
This sequence comes from Ophioderma brevispina, assembly GCA_023653785.1. NCBI lineage: Eukaryota > Metazoa > Echinodermata > Ophiuroidea > Amphilepidida > Ophiodermatidae > Ophioderma > Ophioderma brevispina. The sequence goes on from JAMKCH010041798.1 coordinate 7,124, forward strand.
ATGCAAGGTTATTTATCCTGCCACAATAAAAATAATACCGATAATAATGGGAAAACAAATTCCTATGGTATTGATTAAAGATAAGGATACATAATCAGATTGCCCAATATGTGTCATTGCCGCACGGAGTTTTGGGGCAAGGGAAACCCCCGGTTTTAATGCTGTCAATCTGCATTAGATATATGCTTTGCACAGCAGCGGACCATTCATTGTGGAAACTATTAATTTCTGCTTGGCAGAATGCGCAGGTGTCGCCATGCGTTTGTTTACAGTGTCAATTTGTGTGTGTCTGTCAAATAGTTTGAGATGTGATTTTTTTGCGCAAGTGCAAACTCTGTGTAAAATTCAAAGACTAGTGTTCTCACAGAGTCTGACTTTAACCAGATTATTCCTCTTCAATGGACTTTTTTTTTCATCATACTCTGAAAATGTGATGTAAAATGGTGAGGACCATTTTTCATTAAAACTAAAGGGCCCGAGAGAGTTTTGAGGCACGCCCCTATTGTGGCATAATATAATTTCATATAGATTAGACACTCAATAGATTTCTTACCAAAGGCTGAATTCATATTTGCTCCTATACCACAATGTTTGTACCAAAGAACATTCTTAGCCTAATCGTTTCAGATGGAGAGATTTTTAATGGAAAGCTTACATCAGGCAAAAATCATTACGTCAATTTTTGAAGGACACCTGATAAGTGAAATCTCTCATTGCACCTTTAACCCTAATTCAAACCATCTCTCAGGGGGAATGAAGGAATAACAGATGAGTGGACGGAGTAAGTCCGCAAATTTGGGTTGTTCTCGAACCAGAAGGGCCCCAGTCACATAACCAGGGATACCACGCTACTATGGTGTCGCTGGCCTGGCCAGCGATTTCAGGCCCATATGAGTCTTTGTTTGATGACGAAATTGCTACATGCAAGACTTAGTGCATGGACTTAATGCTCTTTTCTCACTCAGTGCATTGGCTTTTGGTTTTTGTGCAGTTAGGGTTAACTTTATGGGTTGGAGTGGCCCTCGGCACTGCAAAATTCACTCATATTGCAATCACTACGTGGTTTGGTAAAATGTGCCCAGCTGGTTTAATGAGGATGATTTTTAAGATACCCCGAACACCAAACGAGTTCATTGTAACACCTAAACATTTTCCTCTCAATGAACTTTGCCTTCTGTGGATGAGCATTTCAGCTCAAAGTGAAAAACCGGGCCACTCAGGGAGTATGTCGAATGTGATTTTTGTCATTTGGATTTTCATTATCAGAAACTATTATCTGCACTTGATAATTTGTTTGACTATTGTCCCGATTCTCTTCCTGCTGGGCTGACATGTGGGGGGGAACTTATTAGGTACACAGCAATCAGAGTTAAGTGTAAAGTACTACAGGTTTGTCATTTCGTACTGATTTTTTTGACAATTTGCCGATTTCAATCATCCCCCCAGTTTTAAATTTAGTTTAAATGTGTTTTCACACAGTAGTCTCCTCCCCTCGACCTCATCCAAATTTTTTGTGCCAGTTTTTTTTTTAAAAATGTTCACATTTTAGAAAGATGTGTGAAAATTAACTCCGCAAAATGTTTCAAGTTAGAGCACTTTTGTTATTATTTTTGTAGTCGCTGGATGTACTTTGCTAATCTGAAAAACATGTTAGATTTTAGTGTTCAGTATCCTTATGGTTCAGTATCACACTATACCATGTCTTGGCAATTAACCTTTTATACCAGCACTGAATTCACGTTGATTTTTTTTTTCACAGCCCTCCAATCTACAAATAAAGACTGATATTGTTTGGGGTATCAATGGTTTGGTATTATCGCTTTTCCCCAAGGTCGATTCCAATGTCAGTAAGAATATTATGTTATGATAAGTAAGCAATCCTCCATGAATGCATAATATTTACCATATAAATTTCAATAGTTTTTTAACTGATTTTCTGCTGAGGTTGATTTGAAGGAGATGAAAATATTAATATTAACATAGCCTTAACTGTTTGTCCATTATAAGAGATAGCATGACCTTCAATAAATTGTCGAGTTTATAGACAAATCATTGCAATCCTGAGTTTAGACTTTTTAAAGCTATAGTATATTCACTTGAAGATGGAATTGAACTTGATAAATCATGAGTTTAGCATTAGATAAGGTCACATTGCAATCCCTGAGGTGAACATACTGTGATAGCTATAGTAGAATTCACTATAAGGTTGAACATAACCTTGATAAATACATGTTACCATTAGATGAGGCAAGGTCATGCCATATCCTAAGAATAAACATACGATATTATGGTAAGTTTTTAGTATATAACCTTATAAATCACATTGAGTTCTCATAAGATGAGCTATATGTGTATTCACTATAGCTGGAACATAACCACATTATTAACATTGATAACATTCATATTACAATCCTGAGGTAAACATACTATGGTAGCTATATGTATCAGTCAGATGAAATTTAACCTGATCAATCACCTGAGTTTACATTAGAGAGACGAGTCCTGATGCAACCCTGATTAAAATATGCTATGGCTATTTTACCATAACACAGTTCCGCCAACAAATTGTATAGACAGTGGTTCTCATTTTATTTAGCTGAAGGGTCAGAAAAGTCTCAACATGAGTGGACCTTATTTCTTTCAAAATATGCAAAAGTAAATGTAACGGTGAGAAAATTCCTCATGCATGAACCGGAATGGCCCTTCATGAGGAATTTTCTCACCTTTACAGCCGCTTTTTAGAGTATTTTGGAAGGAAAAAAGTCCACTCATGTTGGACTAACCCTGTTTAAACCCGGTCTAAAGTTAGTCTCCCTTTCAGAATCCAGTTATTGAAAATGGGAAAGTTTAGCATCTGGGTTAAAATATTTTAATTAACCAGAATGGTATTTAACAGAAAATTAATGAAAATTTTGTAAATATTTCATTATGCACAAATGTCAAAGCTTGCTTTGTTATCATCCCTTATGCAAGGCCTGCACCTGGGAAGAGTTTGACTACCAATTCACAGCTGGACTCTGCCCTTACCATGTCTAACAGTTGGTAATCCCGCATAGGCACTTACTCATTTGCACATAATGATCAGCCAACTATATAGCACACTCATGCACACAGCACTTGAAATAATTCTCACTGACGGCAGGCCCAGTCCGTTGGCATACCAAACGGGTACTGTCGTGAAACTGGTAATGGGAACATGCCGGCAACTGGTTGACCGGACATTTCAAGAGTGGAACCAATCTGGTGGAAAAAAATAATAATACTGTTAAAAAAAGATCAATTGTGGGCTGCTGAGTGGAGAGTTGACTGCACATCTTACTACTACACACGCACAGGAACGCACGTTGCCAAGTGCACTGTACTTATAGATATACTACTATTACTAGTGCACTATTGCATAGTACACTGATAACACAGAGAGATAGATACGCGTGCTCTGCACTGCTCTGATGCGACTGGTGATAGGAAGCGAGATACGACGGTTAAGCGCTTCCTTTGCCGAGCTGTAGCGTCTTCAAAGAGAGTGGGGAAAAAAAGTAGATCGGTGTGTTACGCCAGCTAGCAAGGTGGCTACCTGCCCGAGTGCACGGTAAGTGTAATATTATCATCAATATGCATAATTATGCGTGGCATCTTTTCTTTTGATCACAAACTGGGCACAAATGGAATATTTATCATCTTGGTTAACACTTTGCTGGTTTGCGATAGGCCCGACACGGAATAGCTCCAAACATTGATGACATTGTAATAGTTCATTTTTTTTGCTTTGGACTGGGCTGTGTTATGTGTGGTTATTGTGAAACCACTGGGACCATTTTGTTGGGATTATGAACTGGCAATGTATTGGGTTCTGGAGTAATAGTAGCAGTAAACATACCAAAGAAGAAACGGATGGTAAGCAAAACTTTGTTTTTTTCTTTCTGCTCTTTTTCTCCACTTTTTCTAAATTTTTAGATGGTAAATTTTTGTGGAGGGTGTAAGATTTAGAGAAGTTAATATGGTTGCTCGCTTGCCGCGGTAATAAGTCTGGAGGAATCTGGAGCCTTGGGCAAACTGTGTTGAAATTGATGTCGATTGCAATGTTTGTTTTAAGACATGTTAGATATTCAATATATTCTGTCGGTGACTTTGATGGTTGTTATTTCGTTGGCATTGGAATCAGGACGGGCATATTATAGTGCTGTGCTACTAGAGTGTATTTTGGCACTTGGGACTCACCTTTGTAATATTCTAATGTAGCCCCCTGCTGCAATGTATATTGTATAAGCTGATTTAATGAAGGTGTATTGACGCACAAACACAACCAAAAGTGGTGGTCGTAGGAGTTTAGTTGTGGTGTGAAATTTTACTTGAACATTGTGCCATAAGTTGCGTGGTATGTCATTCAATTTTTTTTGTTACTATAGAATGCAATATTAATACACCAAGTAAACATTATGATAACATTTTTAATTTTGTTATATCCTTTTATTGTTTTTTGTCTTGTGGTTTAGTATCTACTATTTGTCTGGTTGGATGATTGATTTATGTAAGAAAGAAATGATTTCATGTGATGATTGTTGAATCACTACTCCTTTTCTGCTCAGCTCTAGCCAATCCCATTGCGACAAAAAAACCCTGTTTTAAGGGCGAGCGGACCTTTCGAGTAGTCGGTCAGTTCGCGGTGAATTTTTTGTTTTTTTTCTTTCTGGAGCTCAAAATGGCCTGAACAATCGAGAGAAAAAAATAAATTAAAAAAAAAAAACTTAGCGCAAAATTAAACCATTTAGGCTAAAAACAGGCGAATTTGACATGATTTTTTGGAAAACACACAAATCCTCAAAACTGAAAATCAGGGTCAGTCGGGCCTGTAAAATGGTTTTTTTTTGTCACCTAACCAGGATGTTTTTAAAAGGGGGGGGGGGGCATTTCTTTCAAAAGGACCCTTTTAATCAAATTTAACCTTTTTGACAAATGATTAAAACTCCATTTTTTTTGTACATGCTGGAAAATCTATTTTGCAGCCTTTTAAAACTCTCTTCTTCATTACTGTACAGCCATCCCAATTCTTAACACAGACCCGCACACCTTAAAGCAATAGTGGCACATATTTTTGAAGAGCGCCCCCAAGTTTCAAATTTGATATTGTTTGCACAGTTACGTTGGTAATTGTCAGGTAAACTATCACTGCGACGAGAATGCTAAAAAATGCGTATTTATCACAAAATAAGCGATTTTGTAATTGAGAATTGGATCCCAGATTGGACTTAACGTCAGAGCTTGAAATGCTACGGCGTATGTCGCGTCCATGATGGAAATAGTGCCACCTCGATAAAATAACCTCTCTTGACTTGCCTGAACTATTCAAAACTAATGGATGAGCGAACACATACTGGCGGTATTTCCCGGCTATTCACTTGGAAGTTTTTGTTTCACTACGCTGACCTGATGTCTTGAGTTATAGTAACGTATTCGTAATACATTGTTGATATGACCCAAATAGTTAGAAGCCATTGGAAAACTGTTCACACACACACTGAAATTCCAAGATGGCCTTGATCCACATCATAATAACTTGAAATAAAACTTGCTCCAACTATCTATTCTGCATTTACATTTGCTCAAACAGTTGGAGTGAACTACACTAACCTCAATACAAGGGGAGGGCCAGAATTGGGATGAAAAAACTAGGCCTGGCACTTTTTGTCAAACCTCTGGGGCTCTCAACACCCAAAGCTCCTAAAGTTATGATAATTCCAAGTTAGACCTATAGTGGTAATAATGTAAACTTTCTATTTACCATCCTTCATGAAAAAAATAGTGAGAATTAAGAGATTGAACAAGGAGGTCAGAATCGGTTTATCTTCCATTAACTCTGCACTAGGGACTTTCCAATGCCCCCACA
>JAMKCH010041799.1:0-12031 GCA_023653785.1 Ophioderma brevispina
AATATTCCAAACTCAGATATTTCAACTTGCCTAAATTTACAGAATTGGTGGTTTCCAACCACCAAACCGAGTGTGCATGGATTGCGCAAAAATTTGTTTTCCTTGGTCGGTGTTTTGCCATCCAAGCTCCGATCTTTTTTTTCATAATGAATTTTTTTTCAATGTTATTATTCTACTTTGCCGATTAGGCTTATATTTTAACTTTTAAAGCTATCAAAACAACAACAAAGGTAACGGCGGGTAAAGATGACCGCCCCCGCCGCCAGCAATTGCACCAAATCGGATTGTGCAAGGTTTATTAAATCCTTTTCATTCTTCTAGCACCAGAGTTGCCGTTGGGGCTAGGCCTACGTAGCAACGTAATATAGGCACTTTGATTACCACGAAATAGGCGGGGCCTCATAACAGGGCGAACTGATATGAAATAAAGGTCATTACAGAGTGTCATAGCCGCTTACCGCTTTGCCGCTCTGATAATGATAATCCGTCACTACGCAATCATGTACGTCAGAACACAAGATTTCCTACTTTTAATAACACGAGATAGCAAAAGCCAGCTCAAAAGCCGTAACCAGCTTTTCCCGCAGTGCTACTTATTTTCCACAATAGCGTGGTGTCCATTTATTCTATTTCCCCTGATTTCCATAGCGTGTTGTACCATTTATTCATAATTCAGCAAATGCATAGAACGATGTACCGTTTTCCCCAGGCCAACATGTTACGGCGCATGCGCGTACGCTGCGCGTTTCGAATGGATGCCGTAATGAATATTTATAATTTTCCAAACACGGTTACGGTGGCCGCCATCTTCAACAACACGCGGTACGCTATCTAGTGTTTTATAATAGAAATCTGTGTGTCAGAATCGCTAGCGGTGACCCAAGCGGCAAAGCGTCAAGACAAATCGATCTTCCTGTCGTTCGGGCTGTCGCTTTTTCTTAAAGGACGCGGCAACTCGCATTGAGTTGACTTGATTTCAACCTTTCTAAGCGGATCGCTCGGGTCCGTAGTGTCAAAGCGATATCGCCGCTTTTTGACTATAATACTCATCCTGCCCGCGGCGTGCACCAAGCGGCCTGCCATGCCGCTGAGCGGAAGCGGCATGACACTATGTCATGACCTTAACATAAGCGAAAGACAACGCCAAAAGACGCAATGTGTATGCGTGTCGCGCGCGATTCTGTGCAAACGCTCGCGTACATTTGGGTTTTCCTTTACGCGAGGAATGATAACAACCGAATAATTCCTGCATATTTGTGGTATCAAGTATAGGTTGTGCTGGTCCATGAAGTCCTTCATGCTTACCGTTTCTAATTGGTGTGTTTGGTGCTAGTGAAAGTGAATCTGTAGGCACAGCTGATCGTAAAATTCCCCCCCCCACCGATCATTAGAAGTGTTGTGAGCTGGGAGCCGCATTAACTGTGATAGAATAGCTGAGGTAACCTGTTCAATTTCCCAGACAACATACATTCCCCCAGCTAACACGAAACTTACGAAACGTCTGAAACGTTTCCAATAGGTTCTAATTTGTGTTCCGTCGTCTGATGAAATCGTTGTAAACACGGTTTCTAAAACGTGACTGTACATTCGTATTACAATTAGTTATTCGAATTTCGTTGTGGAACGGAATTTACTACTCTTTGATAATCCACCAAATATGATCTCTTAAACGAAACTACGACGTTTTTTGCAACGTTTTCATTTAACACTAACAATACCTTGACGAACAAACCGCAACGGCTCAGAACGTTTCAACTGTAAACTTACACGATTGAAAACTGATTTCTGGTTTGTATGGTATGTTTTTTTCAGTAAAATATAAGAATAATAATATAAATAATAATAATAATAACTAATCATAATATGATCACAGTAAGGCAATAATGATAAAGTATGCTCCATCTCATTCATACTCGATCACCTTATCGTATCCACTAAAGGGAAATTCCAATACCACCATTAATATGTTTTTTTTTATGTACCAAATCGTCGACTTCATTTATTTTCGATTTCAGTAGAATTCATCAGTCAACTCCTCATCAAGTCAAATGTTTTTGCCGTCACCCATTGTCTCTACCACTGGCACTATCAGTGGAAATCTGACTCCTCGTGTTAACATTAGGTCAATGCCCCGGGGTCAATGTTTCAAACCACGTAAACAGACGGGCGACAAAGCAACGGTCAAGACGACAATCACCATTTGGGATGGCTCGTTTTAATTTTGCTTCTGTTAGACGTATTCTAGTCTGAAGATCTCACATGTGATCCTTTGAAATACTCGGGGAAATACTTCTTGTGCTCCAGCGACTACTTTAAGGCTGTATATCTCCCTGGATACCACGCACTAATTTTAGGAGAACACCCACAACCAGCTACGCTTCGATGTGGTTCCTATGCACTGTGTAACCTGGTTTGCCATTCCTTACACATTTCCCAAACAAGACAGCTTGGACAACTTGTTAGAAACACACAATCGTATCACCATTCGTATTCAGCAAGCTACAGCTCACTAAAATTTTTAAAAAAAAAAAAAGTAAAAGGGAAGCAGGGTTAGTATTTTGCAACTAACTACAGGTAGGTTTATTCATTTTTTCTACTTCAATCAATCAAGAACGACCCCCACAGCTACATAGCACCTCTTAATCGCCATGTTTTCTCACAAGTCTAAAATAGGCCTAAATCAAAACATCAACTAATATCAACATACGTGTTCCTCTTTTGCTGCAATACCACCTTTCAAAGAATTTACTACAAACTACTCGATTGGGGGTAACAAAAAAAAAAAAAAAATACCCGACCAAGCACAAACTGCTTCATTTTATGTAGGCCTATCTTGCACGCCTTTTTACAAAAATATATTACCTGAATGGAGTAAAGAATAATTATTTCAATATCGATATTTTTTGTGAAACCCTATGTTTACAATACAAAAATACAAAATACTGGAAATATAATCTGTTTCAAACGTAGCATGGTGTTTGCGGAATTTAACACACATTCTTTCTTACATTACACGGGTTTGCAACCATAAAAAAGTGTGCTATATAACCAAGTTACAGAAACGTTTAAAACGTTTCCAAGGTTCTGGCACCAGAAACGTCTGCTATAGCAACGTTTACATGAAACGTTGTTGAAACGTTGTTGAAACGTTTCCAAAACCGTTTCCCTCACGTTATCGAAAACCATGGCCGTTTTCCGACCAGGTCTCGAAACGTTTTGTAACGCTTTCCAATGACGTTTTCAAATACGTTTTGTAAACGTTTCTAGAACGTAAAAAAATTGTCTAAATTTTTACGTGCCAAACGTTTCATTGAAAACGTTTGCGTAACCAAACTGACGTTTTTACAACGTTCTGGAAACGTTAAATTGTTTAGCTGGGTATATTCCCCAATATTGGGTTTCCCATTGGCACTATGACATTGGCATTCGCTTGTCGACCATATCGACCCAATATGGATCCCCATGGCAAATATTAGCATGGCATTAGCATTGTCACCAATCTCGAGCCAATAGGTTTCCCCATTGGCAATTTAGCATTGGCATAAGCTTGTCGACCAATATCGAGCCAATTATTGGGTTTCCCAGGACAATTAGCATTGCTTAGCTTGTCGACCATATCGAGTCCAATATTGGTTTCCCATTTGCAATATTAGCATTGGCATTATCTTGTTGACAGTATATTGGAGCATATTGGTTTTTCCATTGGCACTCAACATTGGTCGAATGTTGTGAAGTGGTGGCGTGGTCCTCTTTTTTCCAGCAAAATGTTATGTTTTTTGAACGATTCTATTTTTCTGAAGTGATAAATGCAACTTTTTCAATCACTAATTCATAGTATGATGCGTTTGGTTGAATATTTTCAAGATAGTTGATTAGGGAAGCAATGTAAACACAACCACATTTAACTCAAACCGTAGAATGTACATGTCAGGAAAAGGTAATTATTCAATGTTCACACATTTTTGTCATACTTCTCCTTCATCACTAGCCTAATTGTAAATAGTAGTACTGCAAACCCTTTCCCTTTATCAAGAGGGAGGGGCATTCCTATATTTGGTAGTTGAATGCCAATTTTTAATTTAAGTGCTAATTAGTGCACATATTTTAATTGGATTAATGTATGCCATTATTTCCAGCAGAAAATAATTTGTGCAAAAATTGGTCCAATATTGAACAGAGTACTGGCCAATTGGCTCTTTAATTGGCCCATTCTAGGGCCATGCGCCAATAATCTGTACAGTATTGTAAGCCATTATTGGGCCAATAAATTTCAATATTGGGCTTATCTTGGGCCAATATTGTAATGTTTTCTGGGGGGCTGCTTCTGGGAGTTCATTATGTGGTCTGCCGGCTGCACAGCTGAGAACAGTATAGTTGCTGGGTTACCCTGGATGATTACAACCACCATTAGCCACCGTAATGCGCTCAGATACCAGCTAGGGGGGATCCAGATTTCAAAAACGTTCAAAATTACCGGGGGGCTGAAAGCTAAACTTGGTTCAAAAATGAGCACTCTATATTGTGCAAGATTTTGCAGAGTTACCGGGAGGCGCGCGCCCCCTCCGCCCCGGTCCCCTAGAATCCGCGCTTGAGTACATTACACATTTACAGGTAGTAGTCTTTGAGTGTTTCTTAAAAAAGTATGCCACCTACTCCTCCAGTGGCAGAATTCTCTTGTTCTTCCATTCCCGAGGCATTATCAGAGTATAAGAGCCGCAAGGCTCCTGTAAAGTGACTCTTTTAGAATACGTTATTGTCCCTGTATGCAAATGATGTCAATGTTTGCATTAGTTGGGCAAGTTCTTACCTCCTCGGCTGTATAAAAGAGAGTAGTTTACAAATGCTATTTATTCAGCTTGAATTTTATTGACACAATGTTACATTTTAGGTACCTTTACTGTGATACCCCAAAAATTAGACTGTCATATTGAAATATTCAAGTAATGCTAGCCAACATAATTACGTGGTTTCCCATCGGCAATAATACAATCTTAATTTGCTTGATTTCTTTGCTTCTCTCTCATGATGAATATCATACCATGTCATTACTAAAAAAAGATTTCCTCCTATTATTCTCTCATCAGTATTGAAAAGAGGCGGGTAGAAATGAATATCACTCTGACTCTCATAAGCACATATGCTCTCATTAGGACTATCAAACACTATGAAAAGCCTCATCATATACACTAAATTCCCTATCCTATTGGGTTTTATCAGGGTTTTATCAAGTAGGACGAGTTTGTAGTACCTGATGCCGGTTTGTATACATTGGGCGAATTGGTATTACCTGGGGCCAGTTTGCATATGTGTAGCGAGTTGGTACATGGTCGAGTTGGTCCTTACTTCAATTTCTCGAAAAGCCTGGGCTGGGCGGTAGCGGGGAGCTACCGAAGCTGCCTTTTTGAAAAATCTAGGGGTGAGATGTAGATTGCCCCCCTGGTTTGACCCCTCAATGCCTAAGTATTCAAAATCTCTGCTGCCACGCACCAAATATGGGCCTCGGGTCCGCGGTTCTTCTGACAAAGTCTAAGTGATTATACCATTTCATTTGTGGCAGAAACAACAAAAAGGAGGGAAAAGAGCGACTGACCTGTAAATGACCCCTACGTGACCTTTGCCCCAATCTGTTTACATCCTGTATGGCACTTGGGTCAAGGGTTATTCTGACCCAGTCGGGTTCAGATCAGCGAACCGTGTAACACTCAGTAGCATTTTTGGAAATATTAAGAGGGGTTATAGAGACTGCCCCTTTTTGGACCCTAATTACCTTTGATTGAAAATCTGCGTACAAGCCATAAGGCCAGGCAGCTGGCCAACCACTGTGACCGAATGGCATCGATAGCACAGGCGAACTGTGGGAGAAGTAGTGAAAAGGGTTATCAGCGACAATGGCCCGCTATTGAACCTACGTGACCCCTATGGTCAACTGTTTACAAAACAACCCTATATGAAGCTTGGTCAGGGTTCTTGTAGCCAATTCTCGGTTCAATCCGACAAGCAGCTGGCACTCGTAGCATTTTGAAGAAGGTACAGAAAGAAAAGAAACGAGAGAAGGCAGTATATCATGCTGGCTGCACCGCCTGGTATACAAGAACAAACACAAGAAGCAGAATACTATCCCCGTTTCACTGGCATATACAAATAGCTTTATTTCACGTTCCATCAACAGAACCGCCAGGAGAGATAACCTGGAGTGTGCTGTGCGATTGCCGCACGTGTAGTTTTGTTTACAACAACTTGTTACTCTGACGTCATTAACGGGGTCAAATCCAACTCCGGCATCTTGATACGCGTTCGCGAAACAGGAGAAGGCCTGTCATTTAGGGTAATATTTTATATCCTGAATTTAACACTTTCCCGATGTTCACTTTTTAAACTTTGTTGCGATATATCAGGATCCTGTTGAGGTACGAAAATGTAATAAGAAAATTAAAAATGTCCTACTCAGCCGTGTCCTGGACCTTTAAACAAGGTGTTTTTTTGTACCTTTAAAGGGTCAGATAGCTGTTTTAAATCGGCAAACAATACAGCTCAGGATTGTCTGCAGGTGATAACCTTTTGTTTGGTAACATAGAACATCCGGTGATGTTTAAAATGGTGCAAAATCAGAATTCAACAACTCACCATATCTTCCTGGGAGGGGGGGGGGACAATGAATGTTCGATCCTGAAATTGTGATTTACATGTTGAGGTTGCGGGCCTTCACGTCAGTCAATGGGCCAAGACGAAATTTAGGGAATATTTGCCCTGATAATTGCCTTTTTTCTGCTCGCTTACCACCGTAAATCATGGGTATAGAGGGAAATAATCAAGTCTTAAGTAAAAAATCTAAGCGAACCAAATGGTCCCCCGAGAGGATTTTGAATAAAAAAGCCTTATTTTTTCCTAGTTTTCACGGTGTTTTCAAAAATCCCCCAATGGGTCTGGATATTTTGAATTTACAGTTTGAAAGTCAAATGCATATATGACAAGTATGAAGACGCGCGATATTTGACGTTCGGCAAACTTAGCCAGTGAAAACACAACAACTGATGCCACATGCAAAAAAAAAAAAATAATCGTAATTTTTCATTCCCCTGGACAAACGCGTGGCGTACCAAGAGAGCTTGTACGAGCGTTCATGTCCATTCAACTTACGCACGACTAACGCCCTACAGCCGCCCCTGCATTAAACACGCTATATTGCCGTTTTCAAGGGCATTGGAACATATGCTTCCGATGTACATTAAGGGATAGGCACATACGCGGTGTTTTTGTTCGTTTCGTGTCCCAGAATTAATGAGTACGATTATATCATCAGTATAATTTTGTGGTGGTAATCAAAGTTATGGTCTTAAACAGCTTTGAAAATGTTACGCAATTTCATTGGCTGATGCTCGGTTTCAATTCGACAATTGAACCCTGTAGTATGCTCTGGCGTATTGATGTTATTTTTGGATTGAAGCAATCGTGTCATAACACGTTTAGCTACGGCGTTTGTAAAACGCGGAATCGCCTAAATTCGCCTACTGTTTCGCTTAATTTTCCCTGTTCTGATGTATTTGATCAAGAGTAGTTAGTTGAATCTTGTAGAACCAACAATTTACTAAAACAAATATCTTTGCAATGAACAGTTTGGTGTGTTTGTCCCAAAAATTCTGGTTGAATTTGTGAACTTACGCAGAGAAAAATGTCCGTGACTATTTGATCAAACAACAAATCCTCCTTTCCTAATTTCCACTTCTGTGGCAGAAATCTCAATCATTAGTCTCGGTCCAGCCTGCACGGAGTCACCTCATTTATCAGCTTGATTAGTCTCTAGCACAGACAAGTTTTTATGATGGCGGGATGATTGGGGCGGTGTGAGCCTATTCCGCGGGTAATTTGGGTCGGTCAATTGATGCAGATAGGGGTCGAGACCAAGGTTTGTTAAGTGTTCATACCGGGTTGGTACATTTCCTGACCCCACTTTGGCCTGACACGACTCAGAATTTAGCAGGCCTTTACGGAATAAAGGCATGTGATACTGTGCTTAATTCCGTAAAGGCTGCTAATTCCGAGTCGTGTCAGGCAAAGTTGGTCAATAATGTACGCAACCCGTTCATACCGTCCTCATTATCCCATATCAAGAGCATGTGAAAAGGCAAAGACAACATATACACATGCATACAAAGCTTACAAGCAGAATTGACAATGTCCTTGTTTCGCCACCACCAGTGATGGTCATAATTCGACAGCTTTAACACATACCATTCACATCATATAGGCTACCTGGCTTTTATTTCCCGCCGGCTTATCATTAACAAACATTGAGTTAGGGGGTCCATGACGTCACAGGTGGCCAACAATTATGCACATCCTTTGATGGAATTGGTGAAACGAGCTGAAACTTGGTGATCAGACTCAGTCATAAGACTAAGATTCTCGGTCTCATTAACTGGGTCTGAGCTCACTGCTCTATCTTATCTTTTGTTGCTTTTAGTAGAATTACTAAATCCCTTTTTGTCAATAAGAAAAATACACAATTGCGCCATGTGTAAATCTGTACAGTCTTCATATTCAGCTCCACACAGTGATCCTGCGTGTATCGGATGATTATTTTTACTTACCCTAGGAGTCCTGTTTTCGCGCCAGTGAAGCAATTTCATAAATGGAGGTAGGGAGAATTAAGCGAAGTAAGCGATTTAGTGATTCCGTGTTTTACAACCCGTGTTTAGCTACATTCGCGCGCCTGCAACGTGCCGTCTCGTTGCGCATGATCGTTGCGTTCAACGGGTTGTTCGAATGTTGTCACTGGGTGGTGGCCCCGGGGGTGGTAGGCAGTCCTTTTTGTTGATTTAAGCCATAAAGTATGGCGAAATTGGGTTAAAGATGATCTTAAAATTATAACGCTGTTTAAGAAATGAAATAAAGGGATGATTCATACCTTTTACCAAACCATACCTTATTCTCTAAGTCTTTGAAGCGTGCGAAAACAGGCTTATAATATGCGCGTGTTTACAGCCTGTGCTCTGCGTAATGGATGTAACGAACGAGGCGGGAGCCTTTTTGTGTGTTTTTTTGGCGGTTTTCGGTGCTAGGCGTAACGCGTAATGGGTGATAGGGGAGCAGAATACATCAATTATGTGAACTTGTCTACTTTGAACCTTGGTTTCATGTCAAGAAAAAATGGCTTAACAAAAAAGAAAAATCGCCCAACGTTCGATATTTTTTAAATGCCATGGTCGTAATAGTCAAAACGTAGTAAGAAGTTAAGACAAACTTAAGGAAATAGCTGTCGTATTTTTGAAAACTGGATTTTCATTCTGCACGTTAATTTTCATTTTAAAATTTGACTTAAAAAATCAAAGTTATATAGATATTATCAAAACCCAACACAAATAACCTACTTGGATCAATACAAGAGGTAATTAAATGGCAGCCATTTACGAAAATTTCTGGTAAAATCCGCGTTGTATTTGCCATTTGGCAATCTTTGCACCGAGCGTGTGATAAGACAACGGGGTAGGTCTAAAACTCTTCTCCACGGGGACCTTACAAGTATATACTACTTTACAGAGGAGAACAGAAGACTTAACTTCGATGAAATACAGGTAGATTAAATACCTTTATTGTGCATTTCTAGAAAGAGTAGAGGACTTATACCAAAAGCGGAGAACTTATTTAATTTCACTGGGCCTGGCAGTGGCGTTTTTTTTGGTTATCAGACTCGAGGGGTTGTTTATTTGGTGTTTGTTGTTGTTTTGTTCTTTTATTACGAGGACATTGCATTTGGTTAGGACAAAATGCGAACAGAGATGATAGAACGTTTCAATTTTATAAGATATCTAAGTGATCCAAATCAATTATGTTTGTTAGATAAACTATAATGGAAACAATCAAGTATGATTTGCAAATGTCTTGACTTGCCATTTAGCCAATTTCAGTCATTTCTGGGGAAACCTTTTTTCATAATTTTATTATTACGCTTATGTCTTCAGGAAATATTCACAATCATTTCAGCTTCATCTAGGATGGCAGCTGGCCAAGCGAACATCCGCTAGCAGCATTAGATTGTCATATTCCCCCATAACAGCTACCAGATTTCGCGTGGGTAAACGAGGCAATTGAAACTTTAGTACGTGCCCAGCGGACCAAACATGTAGAACAACAGAGGGGCTCGAACTTACGCCTGTACAAGGTTTGGAATCATGGTCCTGCGCTTACAGCCGCTGCGCACCGTGCTCTCTGTTGTGCGGACTTGACGTGTGTTGTACACCAAAGGAAAGAAGCCGAAAAACACCGGGAAACATCCCAGAATTTCGGGAACCTTATAAAGTGTGCATTACTTAAAAAAAATCATGTTTTGCCCATTTGAACAAAAATAGCTAATTTGCGTTCCAGTCAGAAAATGACCAAAAACCATTAATTAATACACAAAGGAGCCGACCGAAACACCGGGAACCATCCAGAACCTATCTGGGAACCATCCAAAGGGTCCACTTTGGTTTAAAAATCATAAAAAAATATAATTTAAACCAAAATAGTTGAAATCGGGGTTCCAGGCAATGACTAACGACCCATCCAGAAGGTACTGGGAACCATCAATCAAAGTGTCCACTTTTGGTCGAATTTCATAAGTTGGTCCTTAAAACTACCGTTGAATAGACTTACTATTCAGTGGCCGTCAACGTTATAATAGAAAATAACAAAAATTGTGCCTTTTTTTCATTCAACAGGTATACATTTAACTCAATACATCTAGACCATGCCAGAGCCGCGTATCATACAGGGGGGTCAGAAAATACGTACTCTATGCACGAAACGAAAAGAGGTAACCAGACAAATTTTTACTAATATTTTATTAATTAAACTTCTTAGCATTAAGACAATTGAGCACCAGAAGTTTTGCTCTAACAGGGAATTTTATTTTGATCACCCTGTATAATCAAAAGTACACAAGAATACGGGTTATATCAGATTTGGACCATTTAAACCAACAATGATAATTTGGGTTCCAGAAATGTCCAAAAATCCCATTGATGTGGAGGGCTCCCTGGTGCTCCAGGAGTGATTTTAGAAGTTCATGTTAATTGTTGGAACACTATAAATGTAGTAAACGGGTCTGAATATTAAGAAAAACGATGTTGCCATTTTCCGTTGACCTTAGTGACCTTGACACGCGGTCAAAAGTGGTCATACATCGTTCAAAGTATATCACATTGGGGGTGTGGATCCCAAAATAAGGCAAATTCACAAGAAATTGGATTCTGATATTTATTTTGGTACTTGAGCCTTGTTTCTTGTTATATGAACAATAGCTAATTAAAGACAATAATATGCATAAATTTGATGTTGTTCAGACCCCAGTCTGCCCAAAGCAATAGTTTTGCAGGAAAGTTGCACATGTATAGTGAAACCTACACAAACCCAACATATACCTTGTATGAGTAATCCATGGGTAAGTAAACAAATTTGTTTTATTGAAAATGGCCAAGAAGAGAAAATGGTAAGATGATATATATACCAAATACAGGGAATGGATTTTGTGAAACAACCAAATTTGGAATACAGAAAAAACATTATTATACTAGTGATTTTCGTCTCAGTCATATGTGTGATGTTTCAATTAATTTTCCATTCCAGAGCCGGGTTGGGGGGGGGATAGGGAGTCCACTGGTCTGGCAAAGGGATATCATGCAACGACACAAGTAAAACAGTCGGTAAAAGGGGTTTTCCAGATTGTGCACGATATGTAACGTGAAAAAAGGATAGCTGAAAAAAACACTGAAATCTGGAATAAAGAAAGGGTGTACTGGCACACTTCAACTAACATTCTCGGGGTCCGATTTGGGAGTTTGAGTATGTATCGTATTCGGCTCATTTGTGTATTGCCTACAAAGAACAATTTCTATTGCTTAGGCTTAGGGGTCCAACATTGCCATACTTATTAAAGTTATAGGAGTTTACACTTACCATAATTGTTTCGGGTTGTTTTTGGACTGATAAAATTACTTGTACTTGTTACATTACTTTGGCAACTCCTTGTTCTAGGGGGTGCGGACTTTGAAAA
>JAMKCH010041800.1:0-12606 GCA_023653785.1 Ophioderma brevispina
CACTAATCGGTGTGATACAAATAATGGTGTGGATGTGTTAGAGGTGCGGTGAATATAGTGACCATGATCATTGTGCGCAGAGACTCTTTTTTCTCATAAATGCAAATCGCCTTAGGTGCAAAAGAGGTATTCATGAGCGGCGGTTTATTTCATTCGTTGTGTAGCAATGGGTAGGACAATTACCCAATAGCATCAAACAAAATGATATTTTGGCGGATGTTTTATCGAATTGACATTGTGTGTATACAAGCACCCAAAACTAATAATTATTCCGTGCCCCATATTCAAAATGTCAGCGCCCAGCACAGACGACTGCTTTTGAATGGGCTTCACCAACATTGGGCATCACTATATTAGATTTCAAATAAGTGAGACCTCATTAAAAGTTCATTCACCGTGAGAGGTATAAGAGGAATTATTTTAAGGGCCACCGGTAGAAAAGTTTATGGTACTATACATGTATAGCAATGTAGCTAGTAAATAAATGTTGACAGAAATACATTGCTTCAAATCTAGACTAGATGGATATTAATTTGAAGTATCAGGATGAAAACACCACAGAAATTCATTAACTGTTGTTATTGGAATATAACTTACCTTTGAACTGACAAAATATCATTCTTTATCACAGATACTGGAGAAATAATGCATTCTTATATCAATGCATACATAACATAACAAAGTTTATTTGGCCATAAAAAAGTGGGTCAAACTTGAATGAAGAGATTAGCACAAAGCGGATTTGACAAGCCTTTTCTCATTAACAGACTTGTAAGAACTGAATTCACCAGTTTTCAAGTAAGCCGATTCTGTAAAGTAGTTTTGCACCAGGACACAATCTGTTTTGGATGAACAAAGGCCTAGTTCCACATAACCGGAGATTGAACTATCACCCCTCGGATTTATGTAAGGAGTCTCACGTAATTGAAATCTACTATAGGACCGCAGTTCATAAACACGGAAAACAGAAATATCATTTTTAGTTGTATAAATTGATGTTCACACGGTACCATAGAGCAATGGTTGTAATTTTGTCCGTTTATAGAGAGAAAATATAAAATTGCGAATTTCTTTCTGATGCGATGAATTGCATATAAGATTAGGTACACATGGATTACTAGGTAATGGTCCAGATGATATAAAAATCTAATTTTTAGGTAAGTCGGAGGGGGGGGGGATACAAGGTGTGATCACAAAATGCACCTTTAACATTTTTCTAACAGAAGCCAAATACCCCCAATTTTGAATCGCTCCGCTTGTAAAATCCATTTTGTTTGACTTTTTAAGTTTTTTTTGGGGTTGTGGGGGGATTTGGGGAATTTGGGGGGGAACGAATTAGCTATTTTTTGAATGAAGCACCTTCTGACTATGAAAACAGATAGTCCTTTCGTGCAAAGACCTGCCATTTAGTCCAAAGCATTTGTGACAATACCAATATGGTAGGGTTTCTCCTTTGTGTGATGATGTGACTTTCATGATTTCCCCGTTCATTCAAAGCAATTTCAGACAATCTTCCACTGATGTGTTTTGATATCCACCAGAAAAACTGAATGATTCTCTTTGTTTATGAAAGTGACATTTATGTTTGGTCCCCTGTTTGTGCAAACTTTTCTAACAGTATTTACACTGATAGTGTTTTTCATTTGTGAGTATGGATGTGAAAGTTAAGAGTTTCCTTTCGTGCAAAGTATTCTAGCATAACTCACACTGGGCGTATCCTCCTTGGGTGAGAATGAAATAATCTGTTGGGAGCAAGATATGACTTCTGTGCAAAGTCTTTCTTACACTGCTCCACACTAGGGTTTCTTTAATGCAGTACAAATTGACATTCAGGTTCTCCTCTTTGTAACAAAACAGTTCTGACAATACTCACACTGGTATGGTTTTTCCATATGTGCAATTCTAAGAATGTCCTCTATGCTTTCCCTTCTGTGCAAAGTATTTCTGACAATACTTGCACCGATATGGTTTCTCCTGTGTGTGAGTACGAATGTGACGTTAAGGTCTCCCTTTAGTGGAACAGCATCTCTGAAAATACTCACACTGAAGGTTTTCTCTTCTCCTGTGTGTGAGTACGAATGTGCCCAGTAAGATCTCCCTTTTGCAAGCATGTGCCAAAGTCACTGTGACATGATTTTCTCACTTGTGTTGAAGCATTTGTCCACTGATGTGACCTTTCTTGGCTGCACACTGTTGTTTGCCCTTTGAAATTTAAATATTCTTTCTGGTGTATTGCCTTGATGCTGTCTTAGTCATCCAATGAATTTAAAATTTTCCCACAATATACCTACATACAAAGGTCTGTATCCTTCATTGGCGTTTTTAATGCTCACAAGCGGGTCCACTTAAGATGCAGACAGACAAGCGGGGGCATTTGCAGTTTAGTGTCAAGTTTATCGCATTGTTCACAGTTATAGCAAGGAAAACCCCAAAAAAAAACCAACATACCCAGTTGCATAGGTTTTTCTTTTTACTCAACATTTTTGGAGTTTACATCTTACATAACCTAAAGCCTAATTGTTCCATACCTACAGGAACATAAAATAAATATTTAGGATAAATATGTAATAAGAAAAGCTGGCAGTATTTGGTGAATATGATACCAAATAGGCCATACATGTGTACCCTATTCTCCAACTCCCCACCCACCCCACCACACCCACACACTGACCCTACATACTTTAGTAACTAAGTAGGCCTCATCATTACAACTGTTACATTCTTAACAAATATCATTAATTTGTGTATCATTTGCGGTGGGTGGTAGTGGAAATATGATCTGGAGGGGGAAACTTGACCCCCCCTGTAACACCCCCCATGCCGCTGATTGAAAAACGTGTCCACCCTTGGAATGTTACCTATGGCCCATAGAGCTGAAGATAGGACAATTTTTATGCAATGGAATATAGGGCTTCCCTAGTTCTGCGGAGCATAACCTTTTGTCTGTAATCATCTTTTAACATTTGGACATTATCGTCGGTTTATCAGCTAACGTAAAGGTAATGCCGCTGTACATGGACTTGGTATCAACAGAAGCAACGGCAAATTTAAAGTCATCTGACATCGTCAAGCTTTTTCAAATTACCTCAAGCAGGATATGACAATACTAAAAACAGAATCACATTAATGTTTTGTTGACCAACAAACGAACGATGTTTGATGTGTAGCCCTTTGAACCGCCAAACTCCGAACTGGCAACCACTCACTATGACAGTTTTAGGAAGGTAGGTAATAATTCTGCGTAAGACAATTCATCCAATTAGTACTTTTTTCGCCGTTTGGTGAAACACTGTGTTGGATTCTTGTCTGTAGTATGTAAGGGGATAAGGTCGTTGAGGGTAAGTTTGAAAAATCTGACGCGACTTTGTTTGGTAAGATGACCTCTTTAAATTTGGCATTTGCTATTGTGATACCAGTCCATGTTACAGCGGCCATAATCCTTTACGGTAGCTGATATACGATAATCTAAATGTTAAAAGAGAATGAAAGACAAAAAGGTTATGCTCAGCAGAAATAGGCTTGCCCCCTGCTAAGATGTGTCTTTTAAGATCTCCCTTTCGTGCAAAGCCCATTGTCCAAAGCATTTGTGACAATGCTAATTACTGGTAGGGTTTCTCCTTTGTGTCAGATTTGAATGTGAAATTTATGAGTTTCCTATCATTCTATAGCTAGCATTTCAGACCATAATTACACGATGTGTTTTGAGATCAACAAACTCACACTGATTCTTCTTGTGTGAGTGTGAAAAAGTGGCATTTAAGTTGTCCCTTTGTGCAAACTTTTCTAGAACACAGTACTTACACTGACAGGGTTTTTTCTTTGTGAGTATGATTGTGAATTTTTGAAGAGTTTTTTTTGTGCAAAGTATTCCAGACAATTCAAGAACTGTTAGGGTGTCTCATTGGTGTGAGTACCAATACGAATGTGTCTTCTAAAATTTGCATGGTGTGCAAAGCATTTCTGGCAATACTCGCACTGGTAGGGTTTCTCCTTTGTGCGATTACGAATATGCATAGTACGATCTGCCTTCTTTGCAAAGCATTTCTGACAATACTTGCACTGGTAGGGTTTCTCCTTTGTGTGAGTACGAATGTGACATTTAAGACCTCCCTTTCGTGCAAAATATTCTGACAGTACTCGCACTGTATGGTTTCTCTGTGTGAGAACGAATGTGAATTTTAAGAGTTTCCTTTCGTGCAAAGCATTTCTGACAATACTCACTGATAGGGTTTCTCCTTTGTGTGAGTACGAATGTGACGTTTAAGGTCTCCCTTTCGTGTAAAGCATTTCTGACAATACTCACACTGATAGGGTTTCTCCTTTGTGTGAGTAAGAATGTGAAATTTGAGATTTCCCTTCTGTGCAAAGCATTTCTGACAATACTCACACTGATGTGGTTTCTCCTTTGTGTGAGTACGAATGTATTCAGTAAGATGTATCTTCTGTGCAAAGCATTTCTGACAATACTCGCACTGGTAGGGTTTCTCCTTTTGTGTGGGTACGAATGTGACGTTTAAGGTCTCCCTTTCGTGTAAAGCATTTCTGACAATACTCACACTGATATGGTTTCTCCTTTGTGTGAGAACGAATGTGAATTTTAAGAGTTTCCTTCGTGTAAAACATTTCTGACAATTCTCACATTGATAGGGTTTCTCCTTTGTATGAGAACGAATGTGAAGTTTAAGAGTTTCCTTCGTGTAAAGCATTTCTGACAATACTCACACTGGTACGGTTTCTCCTTTGTGTTTTTTTTTTTTTTTTTTTTTTTAGTAAATAAGTAGGCATCATCATACAAATGTTACATTCTTAACAAATTATCATAATTTGTGTATCATTTGCGGTAGTGGAAATATGATCTGGAGGGGGTAAACTTGACCCCCCTGTAACACCCCCCATGCCACTGATTGAAAAACGTGTCCACCCTTGGAATGTTACCTATGGCCCATAGAAGCTGAAGATAGGACACATTTTTATGCAATGGAATATTAGGGCTTGCCCCCTGCCTAAGATGTGTCTTTTAAGATCTCCCTTTCGTGCAAAGCCTCCATTTAGTCCAAAGCATTTGTGACAATACTAATACTGGTAGGGTTTCTCCTTTGTGTCAGAATGAATGTGAAGTTTGAGATTTCCTTTCTGTGCAAAGCCATTCTGACACTACTCGCACTGGTATGGTTTCTCCTTTGTGTGAGTAACGAATGGACTTTAAGGTCTCCCGTTTCGTGTAAACATTTCTGACATACTCCCATTGAGTGGTTTCTCCTTGGTGTAAGAACAATGTGATTTTAAGAGTTTCCTTTCGTGTCAAACGTATGACAATTCCTCACATTGATAGGTTTCTTCTCCTTGTATGAGAACAATTTTCCTTTAAGAGTTTCCTTCGTGTAAGCATTTCTGCCAAGACCACATCTGTAGGTTCTTGTTTCTCCTTGTGGTGAGTACAATGGTGCTCATTCAGAATGTGCCTTCTTATTGCAAAGCATCTCTGACAATACTCACACTGATAGGGTTTCTCCTTTGTGTGAGTATGAATGTGTCTAGTAAGATGTGCTTTCCGTGTAAAGCATTTCTGACAATATTCGCACTGTAAGCGTCCTGTGAGAACAATAATGTGTCCAGTAAGATCTCCCTTTTGCAAGAATGTGACAAAGTCTCTTTGGCATGATTTCTCACTTGTGAAGAATTTGTATTGATGTGACTTTTGCTTGCTGCACATGTTGTTTGCCTTGCAAATGTAAATATTTCTTCTGGCGTATTGCATTGTGCTGTCTTAGTCTATCCAATGATTGCAAATATATTCCACAATACCTACACGCAAATGGTCTGTATCCGCTCATTGCAATTTTTTAATGCTCACAAGAGTCCACTTAAGATGATACAGAAATCTGTGTTCAGTTGCAGTTTAGTTCAAGTTTATCACTTTGACAGTGGTCACAGTTGCATGGGATTTACAGAAATGGAGTACTCCTTTGAAGTTGTAAGTCGACAAATAAACAGGGCTGACGAGCTCATGTCTGAAAAAAAAAAATACAAAAATTAAATGTAAATGAATCACATTTCCATCACACAAAAAATGAACAAAATTTGTCACCATGATGATGATGGTACAGTACAACAATGATTTTCAGAACACAGCGTCACCCACCTAAGAGGGGCGAAAAGCCTCCATAATTATGTCACCCATGACCACTTTTTAAATCAGCTTTAAGTGACTTGTACGCAAAGATGTATCCATTTTTCAAATTTCTAGCAACTAAGTAGGCCCCAGGCTTTTCCCCAGGGTAAGGCCAGAGGAGTAGAGGCAGGGTGGTTGGCAATTTCCCGGGAAATATTTCCCACCTAGGGCGGGAAGGAAATACCGGGAAATCGTGGGAAATACCGGGAAATACGGGGAAATACCGGGAAATACTGGGACATCCTGGAAATACCTGGTTGTTGATACTCGGGAATACTATAGGATTGTAAACACAATTGAAGACCTCATGGGGGATAACCTCAATACTAACTTTAAATGTTTGTGTTGGATCAATCTGGATAAATGGGTATGTTTAAGGGTGTTTTAATTCAATCAACTCCACTCCACTAATGTCATACAAATAACACCAAATAATAGTATTAATTTGGTTATATTTTGACCAAATTTAGCCGTCTTTCTGAGGAGCTCAATTGCTACAGAGTTCCTACAGCTTCTGAAAAAGTCTCAGGAGCTCAATAACTTGAGTTCCTGAGTCATATTACTTGAAAGGCCTATGTTGTTGATATGACATGGACGTAATTGAGTCCTTGTTGTGCACATAAATAAACTTGGGAGAGTTGTTAACTGTTCTCCTCTTATGCATGGACATAATAGGTGTTTGAGTTCTTATGAAAGGACAAAGCTACCCAGGATAAAATGAAAATGAATGAATAGAATTTATATAGAGAAGGATATCTTTGTCCAGCCCGTTCTAACTTGTGCATACTTGTGATACACTACACTGGCTGCTGGCACGTTCATTTCTTTACCGGCCATTTCTTGAATATTTTCTCTATCTGTGCCTATTTAGCCACTTAACATATGTGTAACTTTGATGTAATATATTAAATAATTATTGAGAGAACTGATGAATTGAAATATGCAAGAATCTACAGATCTACAGATTGGACTTGAGTCCAATAGCTAAGTTAGTGATAAAGTGAAAACACCCTCAAACCCCATCCCCGGGGTCACTTATTGCATGAAAGTGCTTATCTGTGTTTGTTAGTTAATTTTCAATGACTTTTAAAGAAAATTAAGTTTTGACAATGTCACTTTTTTGAGTATTTCCGTCCGGGTATTCGTCCCAGTATTGTTCCCATTTTGGCCAAATAACCTGGTGGCATTTACCGTAAATACTGGTCTTTACCACCCGGTTTTCCCGGGTGGGAATCCGGGCCAACCCTGAGTAGAGGACACAAAATATGCTAAAAATTATGGTTGTATTCTCTGAACAGGGGACTAACGTTAGACCTGGGTTTAAACCAGGGTTAGTCTACAAGATGGTCTTTTTTCTTACAACATACTCTACAAGTGTGCTGTAACGGGCGAGAAAATTCCTCATGATGGGCTGTTTCAGCCATCCTTAGGAATTTCTCAACCGTTACATTTAACTTTCACAGATTTTTGAAAGGACAAAAGGTCCCCTCTTGTAGACTAACCCTGGTTTAAACCCAGGTCTAATGTTAGTCTCTCCCTTTCAGACTACCAGCCTATAATTCTAAATTCTAACTCTCCATTTATTCTTCAGTTCCCCATAGCCTGTGTTATTTAATTTTACAAATCAGACATTTAAACCAAAAAATATGTCTAGTTTCATAACAAAAAGAATATTCCTTTATTGTATTTTTTTTTTATTTATTTTGGAAGTAGGCTATGTGTACATGCAAAAATCAGCTTTAATAGTGAGGAGGGGAGCCCTCCCACAAAATCACTGAACAGGGGACGGAGCAGGATTTTCAAGAGGGGGTGCCCACAAATGCTAACCCTGGCGCCTGACACCTGTACCATATTCTCAGAGATCTAAAGGGCGTTCTGTGCGTAAAGAAGTCACTTTTATAGATCTAAGTGCGCCCTGGTGTTCTATCGGCGACCCCTCCCCTAAATCCACCCCAAAACCCTGCTGATAACATTTTCAAGAGACTTTCAAAACATAACTGAAGAAAAAATCACACTGAGGTGCGAGTAAGATATGTCTATTGAAGGGGAAAGTGCACGCTCTGATTCTCAGACTCAACCCCACCTTTCACACCATCAAACCCGAGATTTGGGTATCACTAAAAACCTAGTACTTTCTCATCTCAACTGCAATATATTTTGACTGGCTTCTTTAATGCTGTAATGTAATACTACAAGCTAAAATATGGTTTGTTTAGGTTTACCAAACAATATCTTGTAATCTTGCAAAGTACATACTCTAAAGGCTTTGGAAATACACACAATTGCCATTCACATTAAATTGGTATGTCATAAATGAACTTTTGGAATTATTATTTTTTATAAAAATTTTCGAATTAAGTATGGTGGTAATGGCCCTTCAAATGAAATATGTTGTAATCGGGTGGAGCACCTTAAAGCATTTCTTTTGTCCAACACAGTTCTCTTAATGTATTGCTGTTTGGGCTTCTTACAACACATTTTACATTCAAAGGCTTGAGAAATTTTAAAAAAATGCAGGTGTTCTAATTTACAGGAAACATTCCTGGGTTGGTGATGGTGATGTTGCAAATCATGATAGATTGTCACAATTTGGTTTATTAAATGTCTTGGACTTGTTTATATTTCAATGGTTACAAATTAGTTCCAAGCTTCTCAATGGTATGGGCTCATCTTCTTTCATGGAGTTCTTTAAAAAAATCATATTAACCTAACACATCACAGGGTAGTCAGCTATAGAACATCGGAAGTGCAATAGAAGGCAATACAAAAGTTTCTAATGAAGTCCCACCGGCAATATCAAGCAATTAGTGCCTTGCAGTGCCATTGAACGGAAAAAGCTTTTTAGTCTCACCGACAATATAGACAGCAATAGGTTTCCTGAGGGGAAGACGTGACACTGG
Organism: Ophioderma brevispina; assembly: GCA_023653785.1. Lineage (NCBI taxonomy): Eukaryota > Metazoa > Echinodermata > Ophiuroidea > Amphilepidida > Ophiodermatidae > Ophioderma > Ophioderma brevispina. The sequence goes on from JAMKCH010041800.1 coordinate 9,073, forward strand.
CAATAGAAAGCAATTGGTTTTCAACTGTCTTCTGTGGAGAGAACAGCCGAAAATCAATGCAGAGCAATGACCGGAATGTACGCTCTACTTCTGGGTTTGCAAATTTGACCTTGACACATCTGCCAAATTCATAAAACTATAAGTTGCATTGTGATATCATTTGCTGTGATTTATATACGTCTGTGTGTGCGTAAAACCTTAAATCTCAAGGTCATTAGTGTGTGTGTATGGGTATATGTGTATTTTTGTGTTTTTGCTGGAAGGAATTGCACACTTGTGTTTGGGCTATGATTGGAAGAAAGAGATAAGAAGGAAGCACAACGACTTCAACCGTCCGATTTTAATCTGTTTATCCATTCACCCACACAAAAGGGATTCAACAGCGACCCTTTGATTGTAATCCCTCTGCCGCAATCGATGATCGGGGAGCAATCATTACTGGAGAATTTTTTTAAAACTATGTACACACGTAATTATTGCATATTTCAACATGTTCCGGCTGTCTCTGGTGTGTATTGGTTGCTGTTTTCATTATTAATTTTATGCAGTGATTGTACATTAATGCGTTCAGCTTTACTGCCCAAGACTGCCCAGTGTGAGAAATAAAGGATGAAAGTTTGACTAAATTTGAACATGTTGGGGGGGGGGGACACAGCATGGGTTTCCGACCACCATCCAACCCCTGTGCATGTTGTACCGTTTTCCATTAAGCCACTATATGTTTGAGTATTTTCTTCCCAGCATGCATTTGCATGCATGATTCTCATAATTAAGATAAACTTCCTTTCAAAGGAATTGCACATTCATCATGAATGAATCAATGTCTGTCAATGTTTTTTTGTAATTTTTAAATTTATTATTGATTTCATTTTCACAGCAAGCTTTATGAAAATACATCAAACGCACAACATCAACAAAGATATAAAAGGATATTAAAACAAACTTGCAGTATTAAAATCCTAGACGCAAGGATACTCGACCAGCAAGTTCCTTGGCAAGAAGATCAAAATAAATACTATATACCATTGAAGCTGGGAGTAAAATATCAAATGCAGATACATACATTACCATTTAAAAAGATTTTTGGGTTCTAACCAAGTAGGTTTAATTTCGAACAAAATAATACCTAAAGGAGTACAACAAAGGGCAATTTTTGCAGAGTTTGGATCCCTGAATTTTTTGAAGGAGACCTTATCCTGGGGTATTTTTCAATTGTCTTTAACGCCTGCAGTTTTTCTGGGGAATGTAACCTCTGCTGCCAATTTCTAGAGCAACGAAGTCAACCTTGAGCCCTCTCTCTTCTAAGTCAACCCAGACTAGCAACTTTATTCAAACCTTCCTCAAATGAGCGTTTGCAATATTGGCTCAAAAGGTACAGGTAAGCTCACTCAGCAAGATCTTCATAAGATTAGGCCAGAAGAGCACCAAATCTGGGCGCTGAGAGTAAGGAAGTTTCCTGAGGATGGTAGTCGCTTTTGCCATGGTGATCAGTAAGTCTACATACACACAGGCATATTTCCCCTGACCACCTGTGCGATGTCGGAAAGAAAATAAATGGAATCGTGGTCTCCATGTATATCTACCCTGTTTTAGCCTGATTTGGCAGAGTTAGGATCTGGTTAAGGGTTTGACATTCCACAAAGAGGCATTTATTGTTCAATAGACCTTTGGAACGCCACCTACAGAGATTGGCTAGGGTGGAAAGAGAGTCTGTAAAAAGCTTTCAGAACAAAATTGAAGCACCCCTTTGGGTAATTCATAGAAAATGTAATTGTTTCCACGTAAATGAGGACTCTTGAACTTTAATCAGGTTTCTCAGAAACTTTCACCCTGGGGACAATCAGGTTTTATTTCTTGTGTCCCATAAAGATTCGAATTTCTTTCTTCAGAGATAAGATCTTTAACCTGTTTCACAATGGATTTAGTCCTTACATTACATACTTTAGGCTCATTTACCCCTGTTTTTTCATCACCTGTTTGTGTATCATCATCCCTTTTGGCAGCAGATCGCCTGTATATGGCTACTCCTCAGCACTCAAATTGACAGGCCTTATTGTATATGTCCTGGCTAAATTGGACAATGGACAACGTGCGAGTGAGTTCTTTTTCGCGATTAAGCTTGCAGGTGAGGGCTTCTTGTACTCTATGGGTCTTTGAGTGTTTAAATGACAAAAGCAGATGCATGGCACTCTCTATAAAGATGAGAAATGCTACGGAGCTCGAGGCTGCCGGAAGCATAGAGAGCCGACAATGTACCCGCTTTTGGTATTTGGAAGCCATTTACGCAGATAGTTATGACACCGTGAGTCAATGTTGTCAGATATCGGATTTATTGAGTTCATGCACAGTCAAGTGGTACCGGATGGAAGGGAGGAAGTTAATTTTGACTAGATTGGAAAACTTATATTCGTCTTACTGCTGCTGCTCTGCTGCGGCAAGATTCTTGAGCGTGGATTCAAAGTCCCGGTTATAATTTATACATCACGGGTTTCCCACTTTGGTTATGGATCTCCGAGATACTTATGACTTTGCATTACTGTGGCAATGTTAGAAGTCAAACCACCCTAAATTAGCAGAGGTTGAAAAAAACTTCCACTGTACATTGACCATGTCTTCATTTAGATGTTTTTCAAGGTCACATCCATTATGTCCACTGTAGAATTGATATTGTTTATAATGCGTTGGTTGGCTATCGCGTCTGCTCGTTGCCAAATTAAAGTCATCCGCGAAGGATTCACAGTGTGCCGGAGATCTGAGTCTTTAGTAAAGTAATACCCATGTTTTTCCTCGGATTGAGTATAATCTAGGATGGGTCTAAAACTACGCAAGAAGATCAGAGGGAAAGGGGATCTACCTGGAAACCACAAACCCCCCCACCCCCTTTTAAACTCGAACACCTCAGAACACCAAGTAGGTGTAACCACCTTGCCCTTGAGAGTGCGTATAAGTTGTCATGTACTCAAAATTTCAATTGAATATTATTTTTCTTTGAAGTGGTGCTAGTAAGAATGAGTGCGGCAGAGCCAAGGCGTCTTTAATCAACCAGGTCCGATGGATTGATCTATGTCTAAGCCTGGCATGGCGAATCACTCAGAACAACAAAGTGTGTCAGGTACCATTGAACCCTTTAGGAAAGCCTTCTGCAACTGGATATCTAACAGGCCGTTATTCTTATGTAAATCTCAAGCCTATCGCCAGACTAATGTGGTAGAGTTTCCCAATGGCACTTGTAGGGCTATCATTCTGAAGTTACCAAATATAGTGCTGAATTGAGTTTTGGTTTTTGGTGTAGTTGATATTTTTACATTTCTCCAAAGCAATTCTACCGCTTCTACCATCCACAGAATATGCTGAGTAGATTGCCATAGTAGACCTCAATTTCTCGCAGTCTTTTAAAGGTCCCAAGGAAATGCAAATAGAATTGAATGTGGTTCGTTCAAGTCTCAGGAGGGGCTGGAACAGCATTCAATTTGGGTTGGTGATGACATCAATTTGGGTGCTATTGATTTTTGAGAGAGTAATAGAAAATTCCAG
>JAMKCH010041801.1:0-12923 GCA_023653785.1 Ophioderma brevispina
TGACATCTTAACGGAATAAACCTTTAGTTTTATCTGTGAAAGGGTTTCCGCATTCATAAGTGTGTCAGAAAAAGGTTTCAGATGGGTATGTTACGGAACTCCACCGATATATAGCTAGTAAGCTCGATGCATAGTGGTAATCTGATGTATGTTGTAACCCAATAGCTACAAAAACCCAGCGAGGTGAATTCGATGTATAGTAGGCTGACCTCGAATATATGTAACGAGGTAAGCTCGATGCATATGGATAATCTAAAAAAAAGTGAGAAAACTAGGTACACATAGAGCTTATTCTCGGTGTATAGTGGTTCTAAACCGATATACGGGTGATCTGGAAATAGTCCGGCAAAACTCTGTAGGGAGAGCTTATTTATGTATAGTGCGCTAAACGCTACTGTTAGCTGGATAGTCCGAGTAAAACTTGCCACACTAGAGCTTAATTTTCGATGTAGTGTGCTAAACTCCAATATAACAGGTGATCTGGATTAATCCCGCAAAACTCGGTCATAATAGATGTAATCTTGTTTTACAGTGATTCTAAACCTGAGGTGATCTCGGTTTATAACACGAGCTAAACTTACAGCACACAATGACAACTGGAATGATTTTTTGTCCACCCTAGCATTCCATGAAAGGAATTGATCGACAGGTGCTCAGTGGGTAAACACCTCAACTGTTTTAACACGCATTGGTGAATTGGCTGGCAATTAATCTTAGTATGTTATTAGGCATGAATCGATATAATTATTTTAGACTCCTAAAAACTAATTTTGAAGTCATGTATTCTGGTTTGGTTTTCAGCATGACTATTTTACTTCTTAAAATGGGCCCTCTCTTTATCCTGTGTAAATTGTAAGAAATATTTATCAACATGATGATGTTAACATCGTTTTGGTGCACGTTTCCATTCTATTAGTTTGTACCTTTTGAACAGTGTGCAATAGATAACAATTTATTTCTCTTGAATGATCGTCCCGTTGTATTCAACGTAAATGTCAATAGTATTCACCTCAGTTTTGATATTTTTCATTGGAACGTCGGAAAAATATACTTTCAGGCTATTTCTAAATCTATAGCTCGCGCAGGTGAGCAAATAATGTCAAGAAATCGTTGACGCGTAAAGGTTGTCCCCAAAGGGGGTTTCGTGGTGATTATTAGCGGGAAAAGCAGAAAGGTAGTTATCAATTCACTCGCGCTTCTTATACACAGTTGGAAATATACGATACTCCAGAAATGACACAGCGCAAGTAACACATTAGTTATGCTTACAGGTACATTTCGGTATTCCGCACCTCCTGTTTTTATTTATATTTATAGATATCCTTGAAAAAGCTTATTCCAAAACTTTAATTTGATTGCGATCTTGCATTTTGGTGCATGAGCACTTCCTTGTTCCACGATTCCATAGGCTACTGTGGGGTAATTTCTGTCCGTTTACGAACAGCAAATCAAAAGTGCGATGTTTTTAGCAGACACAACCGAATTTGCACATAAGATTGGGTACACATGGATTACTAAGGCTAAGGTTCATATGATTACAAATCTCAACTTTATTGGTAAGTTGGGGGACGAGGTTGTGGATCACGAAATGCCCCTAACATGTTGAATCAAAATATGGCGAATCTGTTTTACTCCAGCATCCTCCGCCGACTATAGAAATAGAGTTGGCATACGCCGGCCACTATAAAATAGAGTTACTATTAATAGGTTTTTCCAATATTGAAGGTGCTAATGTTTCAACTCATATCTGTAGCATATTTATTTGCCTTATACGGGTACAATTTTTCATATGAGGATTTCTCCTCACACGGAGCTTACACTAAAACATCCGATTACAAATTTGATATAAAATTGGATGGATCTTAGCACAATACTCCAGTAATTGGTCGAGCTATGAGTTTTTAAAAAATTGGCGAGTTTTTTTTTACAAACTCATAGCGAACCAATTACTTTGGAGTATTGTGAGAAAAAAACCATCAATTGATCATTATTTTGTTTTCAGATCTTGTGGTCCTCTATTATACACATTATTTTGAGATGTACTATGCACAATCGAAAACTAGAACCATACCAAGACCTCAGAACACCCAAGTCATGACACTTGAAACCCCCCAAAACGACACCAGAACTCCTATAACTTAACATATGTGACACCCACACCTGAACCTGACCCCCAACATCTGACATTGACATCCAAGGAACATTCTAATCCGACACTCAACATAACACCCGACACGTGACACCCAACACCCGAACATCTGACACCCAACATCTGCATCCACCACCTGACCACACCCAACATCTTGACACCCATCCCTGACTCACCAGGAACTACCAATAAATAAAACAAGTAAACAACAAAACTCATGAAACCCTCCCCTCGAAAAAATGGAACATCCTTAACCACCACTCATGAGCCTCCCTCGCCAACTGTCCAATTAATCACAATATTGGGACAGCACAATTACTTCACTATCTGTGACAGCCAATTCACTGTTTTCTGGCTATTTCAACTGTGTTCCAAATGATATAGGATGAAGATTCTGAAAACAAATAATGACTTACATCGGTCCAGCCGTTTGGCTAATTAACGAAGAATATGGTACTAAACTGCCTATAGGACAGTGTGTGTTAAATGTAGCGACACATGTTGGGGACTTTTTTGTTGATATATCAAAGTACATATTTTCTGGGCCTAAATTTCCACTGAAGTAATGAGATAATCTAAACCTTTCTTTGATATGTTGGGGTTGAAGTGTATTGGATCAGGCTGTCGATTGGCTACCTTTTAAAATTTTACAAAAGATAAATACTTATTTTTTGTATTGTATCTAGCACCTTTTTTTTGGCCTATATCGTAATGATAAATTATCACCAACATCGGCCCAACACCTCGGTCCATCACGTTATTTTTGGTACAAGTTAATTACAACAGAAGTTTCGTTTCTTGTGACACTTACCAAAATAATCTCACTGAATAAATTTTTCTTTGGATAACCTCAAGAAAGGTGCTAGAGGCACCTTTAGTATTCTTTCAAGGGTACGTGGCGATTGTTCAAACAGCGAAACTACATGCATTACACTGAAAGGGCAGGGCTGTTTGACGAATAAGTAATCAGAGGAATTAACAGACGCTGCATTACGACAATAATAAAGAGAACATGCGCTGCCGTTTTGACTTCATAAGCCACCTATGACCAAATTGCCAATTAATAAAACCAGGTGAGCAACTGAGTAAAAACGGCTAAGTCAATCACAGCATCTTTGATGAAGGCTTGCAATACAGGTTATCGTGATTTTATAGGTTCCCGTGACACCGTGTATGTTTTTCAATAACACATTTTGGGCAATTTTAAGATCGAGAGCATAATCTATAATGGGCTTTTTGCTTACCACGCTATGAAGTGATAGATATTTACAGTAATTTATATATCTTTGATTGTTTCTGAATCATGTATTGTCTGGGCTACTGTTCAAAGGGAAAATTGTCATGTATGTTGATAATAAAATCCAAACTGTCAAACTGTCAGTTTTAAAACGATATCAAAAGCAACTCCCTGATTTAGACGTATGTGAGATAATAGGACCAAACACGTTCCTATTCCAACGTCTGGAGTTAAATCCGTTTAAAACCATTTGTTGCATTTATGTGGAGCAATATCATAATTTAATTATGTAAAAAATCCAATAATTTGGTTATCTGACCGTCGATATCAATAAAGGTAATATTAACTTTTTAAAATGTAATTGGTTTGTTTCGTCATCTAATTTGTTTCAATCATTGATCTGAAATGGCACCGCTACACCGTTTAATTCTATAAGCGTCTGGGATTGGAATTTTCTCGAGTCAACCCCTCCCGAGATTATTTAGCATTTATTTGCGTGTACTTCCATACTTATCATATATTGTAAGTTGTGTCAGTAGTATAGTCGTACTTGGGCGCTCAGCATGATGGATCCGACATTTAAAACTCGTAAAATCCATTTTTAATATTTTGAGTACCCTACACGGATTAATCTATTTATTACAAACTCAAAGTGCCCTTTGATCTAAGCGCGTTGACACGGCACTGCAAGTTAAAATCGTTATAGAAGGCGTCTCGCAGATGTATGTTATAATAACATTGGGTCCTGCGTAGATGTCATAGGTTATTTTTATTCAATAATTATAAAATGCATGATTAAACTATTTATTGCAAAATAACTAAATTCGAAATGACACAAAAAATACATATTCGTTGCTCAGCAAATTTAGAAATGTAGACAATCGACATACTGAAAGTCATGACATTGTACAAGTGCCGCGCACATACCTTTGAGGGTTAAACAAAATACTTAGGTTTGTTATTCTTACGCAAGGTAGTGTGATTATTACCAATTGTTTGGTTTTTTCCTTTGCGCATTATTGTATGTTTTTTAAATGAAAACAATTTATATTCGTCCTAATCTGGGGGGTAAATCATGTTATATGAAGACCTGTTAGTTAATTTAAGAGATGCTGAAAGGGGATATTCCAAAATGCCCTGCACACTTCCTGTTGAAAAACGGTGTTAATTTTTTTTCTATCGCGAAATAATCTTCAAGCAATTTCCTCTCGAGGTGAAAACGTTTTATTCACCTTTTTTATTGCGGGAAAACAAGTTCTTATTTAATACAGATCAATCGGCTTCCCCCTTTTTAAACCTAAAACCAAATCCGCTAGAATAAAGAGAGCATAACTACAAACTAGTTGGCATTGTCAATATTTGCTAAGTTCCACAACGTATTACACGCTTCTTTGGTAGTTCAACTCACGTCCTGAAAAAGCTAAACCAATTTTGAATATTAGGATTTCATCTTGGAGGGAAAGTCCATATCCCACTGCTTGTCTTGTGTAATATGATTCCAAATATGGTTTTTAAAATCGTCTTTTGGGACAGTAACTGAATAAGAAATGCAATATTAAGACCGTCTTAAAGTATAACTAGTTAACTTTCGATATACGTGTATATGCCTTAATACAGGGCACCCCCCCCCCAAAAAAAAATTAATCCTGAAACAAAGGGTTAATTGGCGAAACAGTGTACTGTTTGACTATACAATACACTTTTGATTATAAAGTAGAAAACTATGAGCTTCAAATGAAACTTAATTCCATTTCTCCAGTCCATGCCTCGTAACACCATTGCCTTTGAAAATGTCATTTCAAAACTCCTTTTGACAGTTGCGGCATAAAGAGTAATGTTGAATTTTTTAAAAAAGAACTTGAATGAACAAGATTATTATTTGACGATTTAGTACTATCTTAGTTAACCAACACATTCAACAGTCCACCCGTCTTTTCAATACAAAGTCGGCAACACGTCGTATCCCAACCACATCCCGTCTGACCATTTCATGTTAATTACTTTGGGTTCTTCACATATCCCAAAAGAAAAAGTCACCTTTTATATCGTTGACTACTGGCAAGCCAATCCACATCGTAAGCAGGGCTGCACACTCTGTCCAAAAAAGTTCCTTTAAGTTTTCCTGACAGCATAAGTCGGTGGGCAGTTCACCGTCCTGTGGCCCACCACAATATCGGAAGACACCTATTTTGTTGCCGAAGAAAATGCAGTTCATGTTCAGGCACAGCTGCTGAAGATAACCTTGCTCGGTACCATTTCGTTCGAAAAAGGCCAATAGCCCTCCATTGCCACACAGATTATCGCAGACTGTAAATTTTCTCTCGACTCAGTACTGTATCAAGTTGAAACTTGGAAGTTCCCATCTGGTACATACTCAATGACGTTGTGGTGGCTAACCTCCTCCATTCATTGAACACAACTGCTTCGTCGCCAATGTGAATGCGCCAGAAATCTTGCATCTATCTCTCTGACATCGCGCAAATAGCCACTCATCACAAGTTGTATTCTATGAAGCGAAGTTTAAAGGCGACTACGCATTCTTTATGAATGGAAATTCAAGTAATTTTGTTTGTTATCCGGTTTTTTTGAAGGATGAACGAAAGTCAAGTCCATTTGGTTTTGGCAGTGGTTTTCCCTTGGATGGTCTTGTAATCGACGTAAAACCGCTTAAGGGTGTTGTCAGTTCTCACTGTGCCTCTTCTCCAAATGAACCCTTGTTCCCATTAAAGCATGCTTTGAGTAGCTCGTAGTTTGTAGGATGCTTGTTTCAGGAATGTTATCACAACGAACACTCTTTGGTGAGTTGTATCTGCATGTTTTTTACTTAAATGTTTGAAGTGCAAATCTGATTTTTAAATAAAAAAAAACCCGAACATTATTTAATCAAATACAAACCCAATTTTTAAATATAATAACAAAATAGCATTCCGATCGCCAAACACAAAAACAGCTTTAATGTCAAAAGTGAGTTTTGACATACCATTTTCAAAGCATTGGTGTTCAATGAGGCATGATTGGTGAAATGGCATAAGGTGTCATTTGAAAGTTTAACTTTTTCCACTTTATAGTAAAATTTAATATCGTCATACAACACACAGTTTTTGCCAAATTAACCCTTGTTTCAGGATTATTTTCTGGGACGGCTGCATCACACTCCGTTAAACTTTACTTCAAATCTTCCTCTATTTGTAATGTGTCTTTGGTATTAAAAGCATATTCACTTAAAAAACAAACCACGAGTGCTGTAAATAACTGTCAGAAACTATGGGATAATACCTAGACGTACATTTAAAATTGTTTGCTTATGATTTAAACCCAATATAAACACCATTGTTTCAATCCCTCTTACATGTCCTCTTTTTAACACTCCAATCGCTCCTCCGCTCAATGTAGGTATGAACCTACTACATTATCCAATGACATTGTATATTAAGAACCTGTGGTAGAGGCGAATGTGTTTAGGGGTGGGGCAATTAATATTTTTAGAGAGTTTAACGCTATTTTGTCAACGTTTTGTAAACACTTAATTTACAGTGTCCCCTAGAGCTTCCAGAATGCACGAGAACGACTTTTCCTCATAATCGTCCAACTACGATCAAAACTCCAAAAAACAAACAAAAATAACAACCAACAAAACATAACACAGAATGGCACCCCGCCGCAAGGTGAAGTTAGAGGTCCATGTCCAGAGGAGTAAACATCGTGGTTTTGGCTTTCCAAAGAAGGGAAAGCAATTTACCAGTATTTCGATCAGTCCACCCCGGCTCTATTCCTCCCATCCCGATTTCATGTTTGATGGTGGTAAAGATAACAAAATTCGTTTTTGACCTTGGAAAAAAGGTAACCATTACAGCTGGCTATTGTATTGAACAAACTATTTTCCCTTATCATATTTTGTGCCCTCTGCTTTAGCGTATACATTGATAATATTTTATTACAAAAATTGTTTAGTCAATAACTTTGAATGCCGTGTGGATTGATCAAATCAAATTGTGTTAAATGTAATACAATGGTTGCGTTTTGTTCTACCGAGGGGAATAGGTGTCGACAATTTTGGAGGTCCAAACGCTCCAACTTTTCGTTTACCCCCATTGTAGGTCCTATTACTATCCTATTAGTACTTAAGTCACAATTTCGTATTAGTGATTATCTATATAGTTCATGATTAGTTTGGCTTACCCCCCCCCCTCGGTTGGTTTGTTTTTTTTTCCACCCAAAATATTCGCACTGATATTTTAGACCATTACCTTAATTTTGAGCAAAAATCATTCTGTTAAAAATGGCCGCCGGAAACAAATTTGGTGCTTTTGTCATAGAGGTCGGCGTATGTCCTTATCCATCAGGTCCTTTTAACTTCAATCTCATCCACTCACACCGGTATCGTATTCCTGAAGTCGCTGCCCGCTGTGTTTTTATCCTGCCAGGTAGTTGGCGTATAACGCTTGACATATTTAGGATGTTTAATTTTGGGTTATTTTCCATTTCTTTATGAAAATCCAAAGGAAACTGACAAACCATTAGATCTTCACTGTAACATTTTTAGCACTCTCAGCTTTTCAGTCTATATGCCTTTAGAATGCCCCATGAGTGGGATACATGTACCTCCATATCTGTCGGGGGCATTTATAATAAAAGAACGTGGTCAAGTAATAAATCACCTCATGCCAAAAGGATATTGACACTAGGAGGGTAATTTCCGGGGTTCATATAAACAGAACCATTTATCACAAGATACAATCATGCGTAAAATACGCGGGAAGCGGCGAATCAGCGTTGCTATTTGAAGTTAGAATTCTGTTATTGGTTTAAAATGGAACATTTGAAAATGCAGTCGCTCATACGAGTTTTTCTTTTTTTTTCTCTCTGGCAAGGAAAGAAAGCGTTCAATACCGGCCCAAGTTCTTTTGTTTACATCGTTAGGAAAAGTAAGGATATGACTAATTAAAGTCCATTGCCCGATCGCTAATAGCCTCGTCCCAGAAGCCCCATATAAATAAATTACACGGAATGGTCCAACATTTTGGTATCAGAATAAGCTACTATTTTTCTCGTTTACCCTGTGAAATCTTAGGCCAAATGATGTTTGGTTTGGAAGTTATGCGGGAAAATGTGCCCTCATTTGGTCGACCAATATTAATTTTTACACAGTACCCTATGGGGCTACAAAATTAAGTTTTAGCTCTCGCACAAAAACAGGATTGAAATATCGGCGCGAAACCTTTACAGATGGGGTTGGAGTGAAGGCCAATCTATCAAAGCTGAAAAACTTCAGATCTTAAATCGGGCCATCCACCTTTTAAGTTAGCCTTCCGACAAGAGTGATTTATACAACATAGGTTCTTACTTATTTTAACCTCAAGTTTAAAATGCGGTTTAGATGGTATGACAAACAGATGTAGTTATGACAAGTTGGTTTTTTATTGCAAGAACATGGTGTAAACTTATTAATCATGTATGTGTCTGTTTTCAAAAACTAATATTCAAGTGACATTGTTCTCTCGTTACTCGTAATCTACATTAAAATGATTGCTGCCGAATAATATTTTTTTACAAGATAAGTGCTTATAAATCCAGAAACAATAATTACTCTCGTTCAATATAAAGGGACATGAGAAAATTTTTGAGGGAACAAATTTTCTCTGAACAAAAATGTTTTGAAGGTTTATTGGGAAAAAAGTACTGGGGGAAAACTAGCTTTGAACTAGACTCGCCATCGCCTTTAATCCACCCTGGATAGAATACTTCGATTTCTGTCATGCAAGATAGAAATACTAAGCTAATCTATTATTACATAAAAACGGCATTACCAGATTATTCACTCAGGGTGATTTAATATAAATACATTTGTAAGCGTTTTTTCTAAATATATGTAAAAAAAACATTTAACCAATTAATAAGCTCAAATTTATTAAAGTAAAATAATAAAATGCATTATATGGCCAACTCTACATAGATCAACCTGAAGCAGTATAGCGATGTTCCCATTAACAATTTGACTCCAGTATGATTATGAAAAGTGTTAATAAACTTAAACATGATATGTTTATGTTGGAGGGCGTGCATCCGCCCGTTCGTATAACAATAGAGGTTCTCATTTTATGGCAAAGGTAATGCAGGTATTACTGCTAGAACGTAGTTTGAATCGAAAATAAAAAATTCCCTTTAAAAAGGAAATGGCGTGGCCAAGGGGAAATAGCCATGTTTAAAAAGGTATTGTGAAGGGATTAGTTAAGACGACCATTTTGTGGGCGAGTTTTTGCAAGTTGACGTATGTGATTTTTGGACACACACTTAGCCGATGAACATGACGTAAATAATTTACGCAGAGTGAATAGGGGTTCCCTACCGTCAGTACATTACGATTATAAAGGCAAAAATGCGAACCAATCCCAAAAATACAACAGCTACTCTTTTTCGGGAAAAACATCAAAGCAATACTTATCCCCCACAAGGTTGACCACTGAAGACTCACCAGCAGAACGAGAAGAAGCATTCCGGATATTTTGCTGCCGAAGGACGTAAAGTATGTTATAGGATTCGGCACCAGTAACCACCGTGATCGCTAACATTTTGTTTTAAATAATATTTTACGCCCTTAACAAATTGTAAAGCTGGCCACTTTCAGCAAAACATTGTCACCCAATGACTTTCATATTATTTCTTAAATTTACCTCTGTCCACAAAAGACTCAATTTGTCAAAATTTAAAGATGTTCACCCACGCATTGCACTATTTCAATCATATGACAACTTAGAACATTCGTACTTCATGACATCTTACATGTCATTCCACCGTTTTTACTCGTAAATATCAACATTCTATTAAAAAGTGTGCGCATAGGTAAAGGTCAACACAGGGACACTGCAAGTACTACTAACATGAGATCTGTCTGTCCGACTATGCGTTTTGAAGCCCCTTGAACTATGGCCTGATGTTTGACATGCAGGTGAAAACAACAGGTTTATTATCAACGGTTTCCGGGTTGATCCAAAAATGCAAACGTCATCTAGAGTTTAATTGCGTAAATGCCTATAAACCGCAAAAACTTAATAAAAGGTGGCTGATTCAATCAAATCCAGCCATTCAGGTTTCCTAAAAAAGTAAGAACCTTATTATTAAAGGTTGCTGATCAATCAAAATCCTAAAACTAATGTTTCCTAGAGGCTCCCTTACATAAAGCAAGTAAATAAATCCAACCTTGGATAGTGAAAGATTTTGAAACGTTTTTATTCATAACTCAAACGGAAACATTCTTAAATGGGCCATTTCTTTCTCCACAGCAATAGTCCCCTGATTTCCCTAAAAGAATTATATGTATTTTAAAGAAGATATTTTTATATCATCGGAACCGTTGACTCAAGCAGGACAAAATAAAGCAATGATCAGCTTACTAATACCTTCACATACAAGTACATGGATATTTCCTTTGACCCGCCCTTTCCTTTTTAAATGAATTTTTATTTTATTATTATTGATATCGCCCACGACTTGCTACATGTGGGCCAACGTTGAAGCATCCGTTCATTCAATGCACTCATGGCTCAAACATGACAAATAACGACTATATCATGTTACTAATACCTTCACATACCAATTACATGGATATTTCCTCTTGATTCCACCTTTCCCTTTTTAAAGGAATTTTTATTATATTATTATTGATATCGCCGCGCCCATGACTTGCTACATTTGGTGCCCAACGTTTAAGCATCCGTTAGTTCAATGCACTCATAACGATTTAAGGACGCTGTTAACCAGCAAATCACTGTAAAATTCTCAGGAAACCTTCGCTGATATTTGCCCTGTATTCAATCTTTTTAACACTATATCTTTTGTAAATGACGTTCAGGTTTTCGCCTGGGCTATCTTATTGAGAAATATCCCCAGATGACGTAAAATTGCACATTTCATAAACTAGCAAACAGGTAGATTTTAGAGTGTATATTGGCACGAATATTTCTGCAACCACTGCATTTGAAAAAGTAGTGTCAAAAACCCAAGCGAATAGAGCGGTTAGCCCGCAGGCTACCCCCGCCCAAAAAGTTAAAAGTCAATATTAATTAGATTAAGTGTATGAAGTGGTATGATGAACATTTACATCTTTTGAATTTTCAAAACCGTCCATCCTGAATATTTTCCATCTGAAATTTTGCATTTTCACACCTTACCATTAGACCAATTCCATGTTCAAATGTGTGAACAATTCGGTTAAGTTGGGAGCACATTAACATATAAAGCAATCAGGACCAGACACGTTTAAAAAACACCGTTTGAAATCGCAATGTTGCGTTCACTGAAAACGTAAAAATGGTCAGTAATTGAAATCTAACCCATCTATGAGATGATGCAATTAAATATTTTGGTGAAATGAAAAATGTGCTTAAAGTGCGTGTTACGATCGTTTTTGGGACCCCACTGATTACCCGGAAGTAGTAAAATTTGATATCGATGAAAGACCGTATTTTTCATTATCGTCCTGAAATTTCAGCTTCCAAATCCTCTTCTTAGCAAGATATGCACAGAAAAAATGCCGTTTTAGTGGTTAACCATCAATATTAGCACAGTTGTGAATGTATCTTGAAATGTGCATGAACGCTTTTATATCAAAACCGCAAGGTTTTTCCCCAAGATAACTTGATGGTAAATTGTATGCAAGCGACAGGCTCTCATACCAAGTGGAGAACAAGATACACCATAAATCCGGACAACCACCCTCCTATGTGACAGACCGACAAACATTTTGACCTTAATTTGTTCAATTACCATAGACAATTAGGTATTTTTTTATTTGTTGATGATTTTATTAGAATGCCCTATCCTCACCCATATTAGGCGGGACGATATTAATTATTTACTTCACTGGTTCCCTCCCCCAAAAACCAGACATGGCAATATTGAATCATAATCAAAAATAACCAATAAATTAAACCCAATAAAATAATTTAAAAAATATTTAAATGAGATTTCTGCATTTTTTAAAAACCCAATATATTTAAGATGAAACATTAAGGAACCCGATACAGTTTCAGTTTCAGTTTATTTTTATTTCCTTCACACATAAATGAAGACATGGGTTACAACAATGGGAGGGCTGCAAACATGAGACCTAAGCTCGAACAAGTGGCACGATAATGTTCAATGGAGAGGGTTCCTCTTGAGATGTTCCTCTTTGTCGCATTGCTAAATGTGGTTATATGGACTTTATTTTTAAACAAAACAGCAATGGAAAAAATAAATGCAATCCATGTATTTTAATGAAACCTATTTGGGAGGTTTTATTCAATCGACAAACTATATGTAAACCCACAACAATGTTAATAACCATATTAAAAAGGTGACTTTTCTCAAAACTCTAAAAATTGGAAGTAAGCCATCAGCGGCGGATGAGTAGTGAAAAATCTCTGATAAAGTTTTTTTTCAGCTGATTATATCTCTTTGAAAGGTATATAATGGAATCCAGGTGGGTGTAAAATTGCCACCCTTGGGCAATTTGAGAAATCAAGATGGCCGCCATTCACTGTAAAAATCCCAAAATTG
>JAMKCH010041802.1:0-12724 GCA_023653785.1 Ophioderma brevispina
AATATTAATGGCACAGTGCTCTTGAGTCCCAATGTACACGACCGTCACTTAAGGTCACCCGCATTCACCAAAAGTCCACTCTTTTGTGGACACTTTTCTAGGCTTTAGGTAGATATTCAACATTGGGGGTGGGGGGGTGGGTGGGGGGGGGGGGGGCTTAACCTCAGTCAAGAAAGTCTGTAGCTGGGGTACAGGGAACAAGGCCACTGGTGGTGTTCAGGTGGCCGAAACATACGAACATGGCTTAAATCGTTATTTATGGGTATTTTTTGACATTGTATTGCTCATAATCCTGGAAAAGGTTTTATGTTTTAACTCACTTTCAACCTTCAATAGGCTGAAAAGATCCTCAGCCCCATCAAATTATTGGAGGGACTGAGCCCCCCCCGTTCCGATGGCATTTAAGTTCTAATGCACTGCCAAAGAAATGACCATGTAGGATTCGCTGGCATGAGTTAAAATCTTCAATAACCCATAAGCGTTCACCTTTGGACCGAAACCTTTTTGTTTCGAACAAAATTCCCCATCCGGAAATAATTAAATGTTGACTGCAATATCTTATCATTATGATAGACTGGTATGGCATCTACAACACCAACATTTTTTTAATTACCTAACTAAAATTAATATTTCCCCATAATCCTACTACAGTGTATTCAATAACAAACAATGAACAAAGTTCATCAAATGTTTACAGTAAACAACAAGCAGTGGGCACTTCAATTTTTGTACCAATTTATTAAGGAACTGCATGTTAGACAAATTTGCCTCTTTGAATTCGTTTGAAATAAAATGACCTAAGTTGGGTTTCAATGGTATATTTGAAATTATTATAAATGGAACCCCAGTCAATTTCCACTTCAATTTCACAGCCATCAGACCAAAACTTCAAGCAATTTAAGACTTATCTTAATTGAGACTTCAGTATCGGTATTCGTATTAATATGATAAGCATGCTTTGATTGTTGTTTAACACTAAACACCCTATCTATAATCACTTTCACAAAAGACATTTCCGTGGATTCAAGAAAAAAGATTCCATTCACGAGAAATTATTTTTCTCCTATCCTTCATAGAACTGTATAAATAACAAATCTTCAAACACCCACGTTAAAATTCTTCACAAGATGAAAACCTCTATCACGAGAATCGGCCAAATCATGCAGATGGAGTTCCCCCCCCCCCTTGATATAGTGATTTTCATATGCGCAAGTTCCTCTTATTTGAAATCCCTATAGACTCTCGAAATTCAAAGATGGGGAAAAGTCAATCCCTCCTTGGAGTGACTCTTGGAGTCAATCGAAAGATGACATTTCAATCTACCAAGAGTGAAATCCTCTTTTTCTTCCTTACAGTAAAATTTCAAACTGTAACGAGTGAATTTGTACCTACAAAGAGTGAAATTTCAATCTCAATCTTTTCACCGATTGATCCCTCAGCACAATCTCTCCAGATTTGAATTAATCTAAGTCAATGTCAATTTTACACACACCCCCTCCTCCCAGAAGCCGCAGATTTTACTGGAAGTGGTCAACTTTTGGTACAGAAGAAATCTACTATTTTTCTCATAGACCCTGTGAAATCTCAGGGCTATAAAGGATGTTTCGTTTAGGATGTTATGAGCGACAATGTGCACCATTTTGTCGAGACCAATATTCTTTACACAGTACCTATGGGGATTACAAATCAAACGGTTTTATTCCGCATCAAAACGGATTTAAAATAAGGAATAGTTTTTGAGCTGTCGTAAATGCCCGCTACTGTTACCAAAGTAGGGGGCACAAGGTCAAGCCCCATTGAATGCTGGATGTTGACCTTTGGTGCCCCCTACATTGGAACTAAGCATTTAAGAACAGTCAAAACTATTCCTTATTTTAATCCTATAGCTCCATCAATAATTTGCAACCATTTGTGTTTATCCCCAATCGGAGTAATTTTAAAATTTTGGAAAACTTAAAAAAAAAAAAAAAAAATTATTGATTTTTTGCTGTTTTTAGGTAGCCTATAACAACTCCAAAACTTTTCGGCCGCAATAGTCCAAACTATCCCCTTTTTTGGAATCCTTATGATTAAACTATTAACTTGGTATAAACTTTTCGACATGATTGGGTCAAACCTTTTCACCCCAATTTGACCATTATCCTTGACCTTTGACTCCCGAAAACCCCCCCCCGATGATAACTCACTTTTTTGGTAATGTTGACACCTTTACCTACCAAAATTAGTTGAAATCAGCTTCTTTAAAAAAATTTCACAGATTTGCTAAAAATATGTTTACTTTTGAGTTACTAATAGAGTACCGTGTAAAATTAATATTGGTCGACCAAAACGGGGCACATTTTCGCTCATAACTTCTAAACCAAGCACTCTTTGGCTCTAAGATTTCACAGGGTAAATGAAAAAAATAGTAGCTTTCTTCTGATACCAAAATTTTGACCACTTCCGGTAAAATCTGGGGCTTCTGGGGACGAGGCTATTAGCGATCGGGCCATGGACCTTTAAGAAATGGTTTAAAATCACTAGCATTGATCTTTCTCTGCTATCGGACTCATGTTTCAATAGATTTATCTTGGAATTTTAATTTTCACCCATTGCACACCACTCTCATTCAATGCCCATACCTTCGGAAAAGTACTAAAGGTGACACGATGGGTTGAATCTAAAAGAATCAAGATCACCTTGCAAAAACAAGTGGTGTCATCCGCTAAAACTAACCTTCTCTAAGCCTCCAATCACGATCCCTTTAATGTTTTAATAGTCTCCTTATTAATATAGCCAGAACTTCACTGCACACAAAATAAAAGGGGTGATAATGGACAACTTGAAAAATGCCTCTCTTCAAGGTAATTGACTCAGGGAAAAACATTATAAATAATATAACATTTTCTATTAGCATAAAAAGTTTCTATCCGCCATATAAAGACCTCAACAAAAATACAACTTTTCAAGACCTGAAAAGGATACTTAATGTTCAATATTATCAAATGCCTTCTCAATATCTAACAGACCAATGGATCCAGGGATATCATTTTGAATCACAATATTCAATGAGATCAGTGATGGTCCTGGACTGATGTTGCTGATAGTCCTGATTAATTACACGAAGACAGATCTTTAACCGATTGGCCATAATTTTAGCAATGATCCTATAGTCGATATTAAGAAGAGAAATTGGTCTATGATTCCCAACCAAAAGAGGATTTTTATCTTTCTTAGGTAAGAGAGTGGTAATACCAAAATACCATTGCTTTGTGAGCGAGACATGCAAACCTGCTCAAAAGAATAGTAATAGAAATTCATAAGCATATCAATATTATCATTAAAATACATTGTAGAATTCTGCAAGCAATCTATAAAACCCAGGAGATTTATTCAAGTTCATAGATTTTAGTAAGGGGCCTATAGTAAAATTTTACTTTCTTGAGATAACTTGGGGAAAAGCCAGCTAAATCATTCAAAAAGGAGGAAATATTCTCACCAGCACAATGGTTCATTTGGGAAGAATAGAGGGTTCTATAAAAGGAATGCAAATTACTGAGAATATCCTTTTCATCAGAGATGAGGGAACCATGGTCCATTTTCAACTGGAAAATGCTCTTCTTCTCATTGGAACACTTCTCGGGGTTGCAAAACTATTTGGAACATATCTCACCAAATTCAGTACATTTAATACGCGATCTTACAATTTAACCTGCAGTTTCTTTATCAACAATAACTTATAATGGGCCTCCAGAGAATATTTAAGAGTTGAGCAAATCAGAGAGAGTCTCAGGATCAGGCTGTTTGGAAATCTCAGATTTCATATTTTTAGTTTTAGTTAAAAGATCCTTCATAACGTAATCCGTCTCCTTTTTCTTCGTCCTGCGTGTAGTTTTGAATGCAATGCCCAGTAATTGTACATTTAAAGGTGCTTGTTCTAATTTTTGTCTATCGTGATCTCTACTTGATATGAGAGCCTGACACTTGTACACACTGACTTTCAAGTACCGTGGGAAACAGACTTGCGGCTTTGATGTTAGACGCGATAATGCATAGTGCAACGCCCTATTCACTACTCTGCTAAATATTGATGGTTAACCACTAAAACGGTTGTTTTTTATCTATATCTTCAGAAAGAAATGGATTTGAAAGCTGAAATTTCAGGACAACAATGAGAAAAATACGGCCTTTCATCTGATATCAAAATTGATACTACTTCCGGTAAAATAGGGGGGGGGGGTCCCAAAGATGATCGGAACAAGCACCTTTAAATCAACCCCATATAATATAATGATTGACGGCAAGTAAAATGTAAGCTAAATTGTTGATATGCATTATCATATGTCACTAATCAATTTACCACGCTTTAATGGAGGAATCTGGAATTTACTAGAATATCAGGTGATTTTTCAAAATTAGCAATTTCTGAGCGGTTGCCTAATCCGGTAACCTTTGTAAACATCCTCAAACTAGTCACACACGTTTGATGACAGCTATCAAACAAACGGTGCCCCATTTTGGTCGATCAGTATGAATTTTACGCAATAAGCCTACTCTATGGGGATTACACTGAAAATCACGTTTTTAGCTCTCACATCAAAACAGCTAGGTTGAAATATCGGCGCGAAACTTTACAAAAGGGGGTTTTTGGGTGAAGGCCATTCTATCAAGATGAAAACCTTATATACTTAAATCGGGTCATCTCCCTTTAAATTCATGAAATTTAATTCACTTTTCCTGAAAATAAACGAGAAACTTTACAGATGTTTTTTTGGGGGGTGAAGGCCATTCTGTCACGATGAAAACTTTATATACTTAAATCGGGTCATTTCCCTTTAAGTTAATGAAATTTAATTCATTTTTCCTGAAAATAAACTAAGATAGTATTTATTTTGGGTCAAAAGGCCCGGGTCAAAAGGGAACCGAGCCAGACATGAACGGCATTTTTGAACATGTTCCCATTCCTTCCATGCATGGATTCTTCTCAGGACCTTCTGAAGAAAACTTTGTACAGGATAGTGTCTCTTAATTCCCTTCCGCCATAAGCTGAGCGGTATAATGAGATTGGAATAGTCTCATGATTTGGGCTTGTACACCCTGAGGTCCTATGAGGCGGAGGAAATCGGAAGCTGAATGAAATTCCTGTTGCGCAGACGCGTAAATCTTCTTTAGACATCACGGACATACATGAAACTTTTTCAAAACGTCACCGTTTGATTTGAATTGAAAGTGAAAACAAACGATCTTACAGCTGTTTGTCAACATGCCTGATTTACCTGTCGTGGTTTCTATAGCGGAAATTTTATTACTTGTAGTGGCTTTTGCGACAGGAATTTCTGTGTGCACCCTGATCGGGAATTCACAGGTAAGTTTGATAACTAAGCTTGTTCAAGACGTTCATTTTTTACCTTAGGAACCTTTCAGACAAGGCCTAAGGGGCAACATGTCGCCTACTTTACAAAGTGGATTTCCGTATTTTTATCTTTTTCGTACTTTTATTTAAATGGGCACCACCGATACTCAGCCTCGACTCGGCCTTTCACACCACTGTACCTGCAATTTTGAAATCATTGGAAAACTTTGTTTTCTCATCTCAACTGCAAAATATTTTGACCGAAGTCTCTCCCTTTTTTATGCTACAAGCTAAAATATGGTTTGTTTATGGTAACCGGAAAATATCGTGAAATACACCGCTCACATTAAAATTGTATGTTGGATTCAAATAAAATTTTGGAATTAAAGTATGTTGGTGGTGGCCCTTCCTATAAAACATGAGAAAAATGTATGGTTGTAATCCAGGCTGTGCCTCTTTAAGTTTTTAATAATTTCATCAACCGCTCACAATGGCGTAACCCTGCATGGATACTCTAATTCTGAAACAAAAAATAATGTGTAAATGAATACCGACTCCTATCATTTGTTTTTTTTTAATTTTTTATTGCCATGGATTGTTCTCTACTCTCTCACCCCCCCTCTTCCCGTACTAAAATTTCCCAAATTTATGCCTAATTACGCACAAAATTGACATTTTTCAGGATAGTTGTTTTATATAGTGTACATGTTTTTACGGTCATACCATTTTTTTTGCTTTCATACTGAGTCATAGTCCGTACTGTTTTCAATAGATACTATACCTATAACCTTATTTTTTCGACCAAAACAAGAATATGTTTGAAACGCCTAATCATGTATAATCACACGCCACGAAGTGGCGAGACCCCCTACGTATAATGCACAGCCAGGTATCAGCCCCATTTGTTCTTATTTTTTTTACATTGATCTTAAAAAATGATTGCAAGTGAATGTAATTAGTCACAGAACCTTTATGTAGTCTACATTAATTTTGGATGTACCTTGCGCTCTAGGCATGCTAGCGCATGACCTTGTTTTCGTGATATATCAAGCAATGAACCTGAACTGATATCAAACTAATCTGCTATTATTTATACAAAAAAATATAATCCGTGATATGATTAATTTTACAACTTAAGCCTAAGTAATGAGTAAAGTTCGTGGATTGGGATATCCCTGTGGAATTAAAAAGGTATTGGATAAATCTCTACGAACCGTTTCGCATAATTTAGACCTATATTTGGCTATGCAATGCACGCCAAGATACTAACAATCTTATTAATAAGATTTACATCTCTTATTACAGCTTAGGAACGCTTAGGAAGATGATTATCTGGCAACCTAGAAAACAATTGGATTAATTGTAGCTATTTATGGAACTTTCCGCAATTCCTACCGAAGTCCGAATTTGTTTTAAGTCCGAAGACTCTAATGTCGCTTCCTTACCATATGCAGCTTGCTCAACCACGTAATTTCTTTTAAGGTCATGGCCCGATCGCGCGAATAGCATCGTCCCCAGAAGTCCAGTTTACCGGAAGTGGCCAAATTTTGGTATCACAAGAAACTACTATTTTTCTTATTTACCCTGTGAAATCGTAGGGGCAAAGGATGTTTTGGTTTGGAAGTTATGTGTGAAATATGCCCCTTTTTTTTGTCGAACCAATATAATTACACAGTACTCTATGGGGCTTACAAATTACGTTTTTAGCTCTACATCAAAAACGGATTGAAATATCGGCGTGGAACTGTACAGTTGGAGTTTTTGGGTGAGGCCAATCTATCAAGATTGAAAATTTCAATATACTTCAATTGGTCCATCCTTCTTAACCAATGCAATTTAGAACACGCAGGATTTATTTCGGATTTTGAATAGGGAACCGATATTGACGACGTCCACTTTTTTTTTTTTGGGCCCCCCCCCCCTATGAATTTAAAACGGTTAACTATTTTTATTCTAATTGAAATCAACAATATTAATTAAAAAATTTTGATATATTTTTCCTTGTTTTGGGAAATTTTCACTACTAGTTTCTCCGTAGACAAGGATGGACCATCCTTGTCTACCTGGAGGACTAATAGTTAAATTTTTCAAAACAAATATAAATTTGATAATAAATATACCGTTTTTCGGATGCTAGCCGCTAGGAAGCGATGGACACCTTCGAACTTAACACCTATAGATAAAAATCTATCGCTCTTCTACAAACCCAGTTTTTTGCTCAGTGGGTTAGAGCGCCGTCACTAGTAATAACGGAGGTCGCCGGTTCGAATCCAGCCAAGTCAACGTTTTTTTTTCACACTTTGTGTTCGTTGGCCATCTCCATGGAAACGATTAATATTCACCATAATTTCCGTTGTGTCCATTTGGCTTTACCTTCGTGTTTGTTTTTTTTTAATTTTTTACTTTTCTTGTTGTTTTGTGTTTTGTGGTATTTGTTTTTCAATGGGCTGTGAGAGAGACAACTAGCTCACGTTTTAGAGCATTCACCCCGCAGCTCAAGTCCACCAAATCTCGGATGATAATCCACTGAATAATCTCTTCGGACTAAAGCTAATTCACACACATCATTTTTGCCCTTCATTTTTAGAAAACTGACAAGTTTGACAGGAATTATACCAAGCAAATCACACTGGCAGTTTTACCTTCCTTTCTGTGACTTCTTCCATACTTAAACATGGTCATTAATCCTGACTAATGGGAACAGGGGTCTACTTTATCATGCTTATGACTCACAACTGTTATTAGATTTCTTTGGTTATGTATGCTACACTACAACTATCATGCTAAGAAATAGATTAGATTCAATTGTTTTAATTGCTGCTATATTAATGATAGCATTGGGCTAAAGTGAGGAAAGAGAGTTAAAGAAAACGAAATACATGGGTCAACACATGGATTCAAAGAAGAGAACTGTTTGGGGCATACATGCCTCCTTCGTGACTGGACATTGAAGATCTGGAGGAAGTATAAAAACTTTCTCTTCTCTATATATTTAAACCTTTGACTAAGATTTTCTGTTGTGCCATATTCTATCTGTCTACTACAAAAAAACCATGATAGAATTAAACTGAGGCATGTGACAACAAGTTTTAAACAGGACCCTATTACATCATTCCTGTATTAAAAGCCAAGACATTCCAGCAATTGGCCAAATCTAGGGCAAGTGCACTGAAAGTCATCAGTGTTCTCCTACCAGAATAGAGCATTTGTCCTACTCAACACATATTTTGAATCCCAGAGGATACAGTCCAACCTTTCCTTTTCTCAATCACATTATCCTTGTTTAACAAATCATTTTCCAGTTCAACAGGTGGATGCCATTTATCATTTGTGGTCCCATAGGAAGAATGTGGCCAAAAATAATAGTGTGAATTGAGCTTACGTCCAATCGAACTCGTTATATGGGTACCGGAACTTTCAGATAAAAGTAATGAGTGTCCCTATATGCCGCTATTTTTCATAAATATCAAAAGTAAAATTCCTTCCTATCCCTTACTGTACAGCACTATACCGCATGACCCCCGCAGCCGCGCGCAGTGGCTGTAAGCCTGCTAGAACTAACACGGGGATCCGTCTGCTCATTCAGTCACGGTAAGGGTATTTACCCGGCTGACTATGTTTTAAGTTTTTAGACTTATGGACCCATCTTTTCACATGCATTCTGGGAACAATTGATATTAATTATTAAAGAAACAATATACAGCTGTTGGGGGAAAAAAAAAATCTTAAAAAGAAATTTTATTATGGGAATAACAGCCAATTTTGGAAAAATAAAGATTGATGATACGTCACGGCATTGACTTGTTTATTATTTTGCTTCGGGGACCCATTCAGGTAAAAATGACGTACGGATCCCTACATTGGAAAAAAAACCAACCGATATCGGCATCGCGACGTCGGTTTTTGAATCATAGTGAAAAGTTAAATTTTGTAAAAACTGTTCTAGAGACTAATACACGGGTCTGATTGTGGAAAAAAAAATAATAGCACTTTGGCAGAATGTCATTACAGACCTTGATTGTAACATAGTCGGGGTCGCCCCGAGAGCAAACTGATATCTGATACCTGGACACCGTGACCTGGTGCCTGAAACGTGACACCAAACTATTCTCTCGTTTACCAGTTTATACTACAATACGGCAAAGCCAAGCATTCTGTATCTCTGGTGTCCACTCAGCGTATGATCGATCCATGAGTGCAATGGTTTTGGGTGTATAATAATATCATAGGGCTGCTGTTTGATATAGAAGTGTATCGTGCGCATGGCTACCGAGCGCTAGCTCTGTAGCCATGGCGCGTATGTTCAAGGGTGTTATGTTTGATAGAGATTACCTTTGCAGAGGACCGATCTGCTCGATTTTGGGCATTGTGGGATTTCCAACGGTAATTTGTGAAACCGCTTCATGCTTTCTTTACTATGGCAGTCTCTGGCCCAGTGACATTAAAAAATCATCTTAAACCTTTGGTCAAAAGATCTTAGTCAATATCATGATAAATAAGAAAAAAATATAAGTTCACACATCACATGCTTCTGTTAAATAACCTGTGCATAACTCCAAACTCCAGAAAACGTTCCCCTTGCAAAAAGTATCTCTAATCAAACATAATACCCTTGAACTACTCGCCATGGCTACAGAGCTATTGCGCTCTGTAGCCATGCGCACCGATCACTCTATATCAAAACAGCCCTATTATAATTATTATACACCCCAAAACCATTGCAAACTCCTGGGTTGACGATGTTGGTTTCAAAGTTGTAAGGTGTTCTGTGTTCATTTATGATTTGTAACAAGACATTCCTAAAACTCTCAGAGAACGCGTCAGATTCAGTTTATCAATAATCACCACTTGTAAAACACAATGTGGTTGACACCTTGTCTCTCTCTATAAACGTCTTTTGAATGCATTTACACAAAACAGACACACCAACCTAGGGTAATCGGGTAACTGGCGTACACCATTCGAATTGAATCAATAAGTCCATGGTAAAACAAGGTTTTGGTAAAGATACCCATATCAATAAAAACTGTAAGCAAACCTCTAACTATACACATGTTTTTCTTAACTCCAAACCTGTTAGAAAAGAAGTTATGATTGGTTATGATCAAAAAAAAAAGGCGTCCGTTCGGATTACCCGACACCTCACGGCTATCCCGAACGATTGTTTTCAATGGCAGCCCCCTTTTGGGGACAAAAATAAGCAATTTTTGTTTCTTGTAACATCAAAGCTCACTTATAATAATATTTAAAAAAAATACAAATATATAACATACATAATAATATTTAACACAAAACAATTATGTTATGGGGAGAAGGCCAGGAGGCCAAAAGGCCCTGTCCTTATACCATCCCCGTGACTGACAGACACAACAACAGCACACCCCCCCACACCCCCCACACACATGTGCGAAACGCAGACACAAACAAGGGGCCAAACAAAACATGACACAATTACTATACACGAAGAGGACAGTGCTCCAAAGAATCAAATTTTGAAACTATTTGAAATTATTTTTTTTCTTAAATTGATAACAAGGAATGTTTTCCAGTATTTACAGGTTTGTGAGAGAATCTCTAGAGAATCCAAGCCGGGGACCGCTAGTACGAACAGAATGATCGGAAAATGTCTTTCTTGTTTTTGGTCAAGTTTATAGTGATTTCTGTTTCTTGTCGAATAGTTGTGGACATCAGACCGTTTCTTAAAATAGTTTTTAAAATGATGCAATCATTAATGGCCTATCGTACATAAATGTGCCCATTCAAGAGTAACATATCATTAACAGTTAAAATGTTATAGTCAACAACCATTGGTCCAGTGTGACTTTTATAGTGACTCCTAGAAATTGGTCCTTATTGCTCTTTTTGGAGTTAACAATTTTACGTCTAGATAGATTGGACATGTATTTCCCCAGACAAGTATACCATAATTCAAGTAAGGCAAAATAAGAGTACATAGAGTGTATGCCATCTACGGCATAAAAATAAATTGGTTTAAGTTTGTTGTTTATGACACCAATATTTCTAGCAAGGTTTTAGAAACACATTATGTGATGTTTCCAGTTAACAATCATCGATAAGCCCACCAATACATTTAGTAAATTTTACCTCTATTCAAAAGAGTATTATCCTATATTCATTACCGTTGTGTATTAGCAATTTTTGATACCATGGTGGAGTTCCTAGTCTTCATGTAATTGGTTTTGCTAGCGTTAACTGATAATTATTTGCTTTGAACCATTCAGACTTCTGTAGCTCTTCATTTATATATTAATTTGGGTTTTCATCTTAGGATGTTGAGTAAAGAATAGATTGGTGTCACACAAAAGGCATAAAATCAAGTACAGTGGAAGTATTGATTACATTAACATAAGTATAAATAACAGGACCTAATATTGAATCCTTGTGAACACCGCATATAATATCTTTGTGGCTCATACTCACTGAATATCAGGAAACTAATTGCTTTCTGTTATTTAAAGACACTCTCATTGTTTTGAAAAATATTTGAAATTTGCGGAATTTCTTCAAAGTTAAGGATAAGTTCCTGTAGAATTCCTCATAAGCTACTTCTTCCAGCTGTAGAATTGAAAGAAAAGGAAAAAAACGGCAGTGTGCTAAGATACGATTTTCTCCATTCAAACGTGTTGTAGTAAGTGTCCGTTCGGACACTATGACAAAATCCCCGTTGGGGGGTACTCGACCCAAAAATTGGTACGGGGGGGCGTCCACCGGGTAAAAAAATCGACCCAGTTTATATTGACCAAATTTTGTACAAACATATGACCCATTTATATAGTTGGTTCCGACAATTTCTGACCCCTTTATAGAGTGGCTTTTGAAATTTCGCTACCATTTTTCACATAGTAATCTTAGCACAAGTCGTCGGCCCACTTTATAATAACTTTTTCCACATCAGAAAATCACCCATTTTCATTGTAATTTTATCGAAAATCGGAAAAATCGAACCCTTTTCATAGTAAATGCGACCAAAAATGGAAAATGGACCCATTATATAGCAGCAATGACATCAAAATCTCAAAAGTGTACCCCTCTTCAAGTAGCCTGTTTGGAAAATGACTCCATTGTTTATAGTACGGCGTCAAAAATGTGACCCATATCGGCGGCACATATGTACCTACCCTTTTCCACTGAGTACCCCCCCACCCCCCGGGCTAAATCTCCGATTTTGTCCTCAATTAGGTTTTTTCTGGTCTTAAATCATTTGCAGGGTATGTTAGGATACCTGTACTTGTTACCTACATGCTAAATCTGATTTTGATGATTTTTTCGATTTGCTGATTTACCAAACCACTGATAGTGTCTTTAAGTACTTTTAACCCGTCTAATCCACTCCCGAAATCCATAATGCGCCGCAATTTGTGTAAAAAACCA
>JAMKCH010041803.1:0-26161 GCA_023653785.1 Ophioderma brevispina
CCATTTTAAGGGGGGTTAGGTCCATTTTTACCAAAACAAGTCCACTTTCGAAAAAAGGTCCACTTTTGGAAGTCCTCACCCCCAACAATAAATCCTGCGACGGCCTCGAGAAAGATATTTTTAATGAGAACTGCATAACTTCAAATATGAAGCATGCCCATTTCTTCAAAACCCCAGACGGAGATCTAAGTTTATAATTATCGGAAAGATCTCTGAAAGAACCATGAGATAGTTTAAATACAGTTGAATAAATTACGAATTTGTAAGCCAGACGACTCGTCCCACAATAAGATTTGTCGCTGTAATCCCCGGTGCTTCGAATGATGTATAACTGTTTAGAGTCAAATATCCCACCCATAGTTTTTCAATGGATTGCCGTATGTAGACCAAAGCTTTTAAAATCTACAGTTTGCTGAAATCCACTCATTGAAATGACCAATTACTTCTCACAGATATGATCAGTTGAAGGGTGGCCCAAACAATAGAAACAAAAGCCATTTTCTCCTTGTTGGGATATTCTCAAAAAATCAATATTGCGACTTCCGAATCATTTTGCTTGATCACATCACGTTCATTACATTTCTCTATTTTTACTTGAAAAAGATTTTCACAGCGAAAGTACTTACACGTTTCATTATGCAAGAGAAAATGTAATTCCCCTATGAGGGTCCTGTGTATATGCTTCTTAAAAAAGATCATGTTATTGTGCAAGCTTGCACGTTGCAAAATATATAGATAGATTCCCATGATGGATCATGTTAAATAATACAATGCATATACGTCATTTTGTGAACCAATTGGAAAGTATTAGTCTATGTATTATGCATGATGGTGGGGTAATAGCTATTTTTAGGTATTGGGAATCACTAGTTGTAAATTGTGATATATAAGAATTACAGGTAAAATTTGCCAGTATTTTATTTGTTGGATCTAAGTATGGAGAGTCACGCAGCACATAGTATCATATAATTGATTTAAAAGATTCCATTTTGTGGTCCTTTGGCGGAGATATTGCGACAGACAATGACAGATGGTAACACTTGATTATTGTCCTGTGGACATCATTAGTGTCGCGATAGACAACCCCGTTAACTAGACAAGTTATCTTCTGGACTGAGAAGCTTCTCATGGATTATATACCACTGGATACATAAATTTATGGTCAAAAATAATTTAGAGTTAAAACACGGCGCCCGAAAAGAACATGTTGAGTCCATGTTTGGACCCTTTATATACTTCATAGTGTTACGTTACTGTCACTTTTTAGATTATAGCAGGTAACATACTGTACTCACAGTATTCTCACTGACCAATTCCGTTGAAAGCTTCGGGGTTGATCTTGGAAATATTGTTACTATTAAGATACTTAACAAACCAACATTCCTTGGATACCTCTGGGGAATCTCTTTAACAGATACAGGGACCCACCTCTAAGAGGTACGACGTTTTCTAGACAGACTACAATATTTAGTTCCATCAAAAATATACGAAATATAGCACATTAACAATACTGTTACGTGCAATTAAAAAATGCTTTTATTTTTTTTTTTACAAAGGAAATTTAATCTGCACATGACAGGAGGTTAAGAATTGATTAAGTATCTTAACATGTTGACCACAACATGACTTAGTTCACTTTGTACCTATCAAAATAATGTATAACATCGCCGAAAGAAATCTCAACATCGTATTATGGTGGGCTTCAAACAAGACAATTGGGTCGCATTATATTTGCTCCTTGAAATTTCCACATTGTATCCACAGATGATCTAGAAACACTGAATCTCAATTTGATCTGAAAAGTGGCCCAATATGTTCTTTATATCCAAAACTCTAGTTTGTTTTTTTAAAAAGAAAGAGTAGTTTTGTTTTTCCTAGAAACACAAAAAAAATATCCTGTGAAATCCAAAGGAACCGATAAGGTTAGCATATAGTGCTCCTGAATCTGAAATTATACATGTATCACAATTATCTAGAAAAACACTTAATCTCAATCTGGAATTGTGGCAAATTATGTTCTTTATATCCAACTACCCCTATGATCTAGGCTTTTTTTCTTTTTCAAAGAAACTATTAGGGTTTCTAGAACACAATAAGTTAGTGTGTAATCTAAGGAGCAATATGGTTAGCATTATATGCTCCTGAAATTACACCATGTAACATAAATCATCTCGAAAACACTGGATTCTCAATTTGGATTGTCAACACACTGGCCAGAAGGATTGCAACATGCAGAAAAAAAGCAATTTATATTCAAAAATTGATTTAAAATTGTTAGCAGGAGTTCTTGCTAACACATTACGTAATTATTGTCAAAGTGGGGGTTTTTGCAAACAGATGATGTTTCCTCAGAATAGTCGGCGACCAAACGTTTAATTTGATTTTATTATCCTACTATGGAGGGTTAAGAAGTCTGGTATGATAACTGGCGATCGATTGTACTCAGAAGGACTAAAGCAGAGAACGTCAAAATGGCCGCCAATAGTCGCTAAATGAATTTACGAGTTTTCAGGGTTACTCCTAATGTTTAGGGCGGATACAAATTGTGTGCTGCGGTGTGGTTGTATGGACCGGAAATTGAGATAAGTCAATAAAAAATTTGGAGCACGATCACCACCGTTGGACTCGGAAATTTAATGGCAAGAGAAAGCGGTTCACGTGATTAACCTGAAACAACTTTACATGGCACCGTTGGACATTGTGCTGTGTGTCATGCAATGTGAACGTTTAATCTTATCACATGATTTACATAACCCACGTGAGTATCATAAAATTTGCCATGTCAGGTGCTCGGATTTCTAGAATATTTCGAAGACTACGGTCTTCGATTGATTTTTTGTCCTCGTTTCGGTGCCACACAACCAACATGATTTTCTCCCATAAAAATTTTAAGTACACCCTAATGAACCCGTACACCATAAGTGGCTGTTTTGAAGCGCAATATCTTTGTGTCTGTTGTCTGTATTCATTCTGGAGTGCAATCGACAAGTTATAATTTGCGGTCCTTTTATCCGCCATTAGTTAGGAAACGTGACAAGCAACATCAAACTTTTTCCCTATCTTGGCTTTTGGGGAATAACATCTGTGTATGAAAAACACCCAACTTTGGAAGAGCTGCGTAGCCGTATGAGTGGTCAAGAATCCATGGATAATTTGAAATCAATTGTGGATTATGAATTCGTTTTCTGAATGTTGCAATTCGTTTGGCCAGTGTGTGTACTAAATTAAGTTCTTTATAGCAAACACACCTAAAATTTGGCATTTTTTTCAAAAAAATTTCGTTTTTCTAGAAAACAAAAAATGGTGCGTGAATCCAAGGAACACTAGATTGGAACTCTCAATTCACAAGTGACTGGTTTGCATAAAACATGAAAACATAATCTTTTTAAAGAACGTTTGTTGTTTTATGCTTCCATAAAGTATGTGGAGTTCCTGTGTTAGGTAATTATTTCTGTAAAGTGACCCATCAATTATTTGCAATGACGTCACATGAATCACATAATGTTTGATTTGTCCAGTTATTTCCAAACGTTATTAACTAATCGAATTTTCATCACTCGCTCGGTCAAAAGAACATTCCTCTCAAAACTAGGAGCATATGCTTATGTGGGTATATAGCTCGTTTTTCGCCCACCCTTTCAATTGCTGGGGCGATTTATTTTTACGGATTCATTGAAAACTACCAAAAACAAAACAGAATAGAAAGGGGGGTACAAGACGGTTTTTTGACAATCAGTTTTACTCACATATATCCAAGTGACCTTAAATCATAGAAACGATTTTGCTCGATGACGGATATGTATTGTGATTACATCCTAAAATTAATACCAAATTAATAAAAAGTGCAATCAAAAAAAATTCAAAGGTTGCATTTGCTTGAAAAGTTACCGAGTATAGAATCCCTTACGTACCTAACTACGTTTCAGGGACAATATCACGTTGATGGAACCTGACGATTGAAATTTCGAGTAGGGCGCCACTACCATGATTAGGAAATTTTGGTACTTAGTCGTTTTTTTTGAACTAGCATTCTTCAGCGAGACCGCCCCCCTAAAGTCCACCGGCCACTTCCAGGTGACGACCAAGGAAGCGGTAGACTGGGATAGTTTCTTAGTTATTTGAAAAAGTTACATACCGTGGGAAAGGCTAGGTGCCTTCACTAAAAGATCTAGTGCGAATTTCCGCTGACCAAGGGAACGGTCCGCTAGACTTAGGTTTTTTTTCTGAACTCAGGACGTAGTTTTTTTCACCCAGGTTCGACTTGTAGATCTAGAGTGATTTTCAAGCGACCAATGAAGTGGTCCGCTATGGAAAATCTCGCTGCCGTGGCCCGGTACGTGACTTTACCCCCGAGTTGAGTTAATTATCTAGAACGATTACCCCTGACCAAGGCCAGAGTTCCCTCTGGGACTAGTTCATTTGAAAGTCTACCTGACGTGGCACGGCTAGGTGAATTTTCAACCAAGAGTGAGGTTAATAACCTAGAAACGATTTACCCATGACCAAGGCAGCGGTCCGCTCTGGACTTGGTTAATTTTTGAAAGTCTACCTGCGTTGGGCCCGGCTAGGTGGGACTGTTCACTGCCGTGGCCCGGTGGGACTTTCACTGTAAGATCACAAAAAGATCTAGGGAGACTTTCCGCTGCCAAGGAAAGCGGTCGCTCTGGACCTTAGTTTTTTTTTTTTTTTGAACTCTGGACTTAGTTTTTTTCTGAACACTCTGACTTAGTGCATTTTTGAAAAATGTCGAGGAGGCACTACCTCATATAGTATACGTTCTGGTCGCGGACATTTTCTATCTCAGAGCAACTTCATAGCGATGTTGGCCCAGTAATTAACCTCAACTTACTGTGGCGAGTTTTTGCTGTCAGAAAATAGGCATGATACGCACTCTTAAAACATTAGATATGAAACCTAAAACCACTCCAATCCTAATAGGTTTTGCGGAAACTGGTAGGTACCCGGTCGCAACCCTGACCTTGACCCGGCTAATGACCCCTCATTGACCGTAACTAAGGGCGACCGCACGCCTTTAAGGCGGGGCGATACGGTGTTACGTAATGTTGGGCCTATTCATGACTCTGTCCCAACCACTAACCTTTACCCGGTGGTCGCAACCCCGACCTTGACCCCAACTGACCCCATGACCGTAACTAAGGGGGGCCGCACGCATGTTAAGGCGCGTGCAGTTTTTTACCGTAATGTTCGTCATTACAGGTCAATTTAAATAACCCTTTTGCTAAATAGATGAATTTGTTGTTTTTTAATTTGTCCCCTGACACTTGTAATTGTAGTGGATTGTGGGCAAGGGACAAGGGACCATTGTTGCCTTCCTTTCTAGTCTTGGAATTAAGGTTCAACATAGGTTTATCCACAGACACCGTTCTGATAAGATTTTTGTGTTGCTGGTAGTATTTCGCTGCACTTCTGTGGTTAGCAGTTGCTCCAGGCTGCAAGTCTTGTATGGTTAGCATTAGTTTGTATTGGAACTGTTGGTTAAACCAACGCACCACGGCTGCAGGGGAACCTATATTATCCTGGAGAGGATAGGGCCTAGCCCTTCAGTCCTTGCCGGGTATACAGGATCAAATACCGGTGATGAAGGCCTCCATGGTGTGGTTTTATTTGCCAGGTTCCAACAGTACATGTAGTCTGGACTTGTGTGGTAGCAGCAGTGAAGCGATTGCGGGTGGACTGGAGAGCGGCAGGTAGCTAGCTGAGAGATTGACGTTACAAGTCTTTGATGTTGTTAGTTGAATTGTAAGACAGCCGGCAGGTCGCAGGGTTAGGGCAGATCAGCTTAAAGTAAAAGTGTCCTGTCAAGCCAATAAACACAGATGGTGCTCCTTACTCAGCACAACATCTGTGTTCAACATTTAGCGATCTTAAATGTAAAAGTCATTAGTCAGTGGGTGCACCAATCGCTCGGCACAACACTGAATGCGTCGGCCTATAGTCCATGTTAGAACTACAGCGTGCACTGGTGTTTCGGCACAACGCTGCGGGCTTGTTCAATTGGCATTTGTTAGAGTAAGTCAGCGGACAAGTTAGCAACGTAGGGGTGCCCTAATCATTCGGCCACAACATTCCCTTAGGCGTCCGTCTTTCGTCCAAATGCTTGCGCAACATGCACGATGTTTTGGGGACCGCGAGGTGGTCGCTCAATTCAAAACTGCACAAGCTGATCAAAGAGGAAGCGTGGTATACAAAAAAAACACTCCATCCGACAGAGATGCACCCGCACGTTCTGCACTCGAACTTCGTCCGCTTCGACCTTCCTGACGCAGTCGTTCTTCCGAGTGTTTGGCCTCTCCGACAGGGT
This sequence comes from Ophioderma brevispina, assembly GCA_023653785.1. Classification (NCBI taxonomy): domain Eukaryota; kingdom Metazoa; phylum Echinodermata; class Ophiuroidea; order Amphilepidida; family Ophiodermatidae; genus Ophioderma; species Ophioderma brevispina. Next base: position 6,323 of record JAMKCH010041803.1, read on the forward strand.
GCCGGATTGCATCTTCCTCATATCAACCAGCCTCATGGCCAGGCCCTATTGGTTGAGGCATGGCACTGACTACAGGTTCGATAAGGGGTGTGGGAACTGGCCGCCGGCCGGAGAACCGCCAATGAGCTCCACGGCCAGTTTGAGGATAAACCTCGAAGGACGAGCAATTTTATCAGCCGCCGGGTATACGGCCGCATTGTGGACACGATGTGTAAACAAATCCAGCATTGACCCGGCTGATAGCGACCAAGAAGTAAAGAACTTGCTTTCACAAGTGCTGACTCTTTCTCAGCAGGAGTTGTATGCACGTAACGATCAGCTTTGTCAAAGCCGCTCCTGTACTTGTGTATTCAACACTTACGGGCGGAGCGGCGAGAATGTGGCCTATTTATTACAGCTTTGGTGAGCGAAAGCGCCGGCTGATCTTCTCGGGATCATCGTGATACCCGTTATGCGCCGTTGAATTTAGTGGCACCACCTTGATTCTTTCAACAGCGTGAACGTTGTGCGCCCATTTTGCCGAACATAAAAAAGTACAACGCGGGGGTCTTGTCCGGGTTCTTTGATGACATCGGATCCGGGGTTTTTGCGGCTATCTTTGAGAAGTCAGTCGGCTGTACACCGTGAAGTCTTTTCACGGCCCCGTTAATAGTATCGGCGTCCAACAGTTTGGGCTATACATAGGATCCGCACAACTTGTCGCAGTAAAATTTGATGAATGTTTGGTGACTCGATGTCACGTCGAGCGCGGTATCCACGACTTTCCGCCGCCTGTTTGAAGGTGCCATGGCCAGTAAAGTTGCCACATGGGTATCCACTGTCCCATTCGCATAATGCGTACATTCTGAAGCCCCCTGGGCTGGTAAGCTTGGTCGGCATTCGATGTTGTCAGCCAACCGTAATGCCCCATTGTACGGCAACATGCCTTCATCGAGAGTTAGGGTTGCGGATTTGCAGTTTTAATTAAAATCTTTTCTTGGCAATTCCGCTGAACAGTTTCCCAGGCGGACTGGACTCTATCCGGCGAATGCTTTCGGATGTAATTGAACTTATGCTCTTTTTCTGCCTGAGTTTCTGCAAGCCATCTCTTTGGGTCGGTAGGTCGGCATTCGCACAAGAGAGTGATACCAGACAGGACTTCAAAACGCTTTTTACACATCCCATTGCAAAATCACGGAGTTTCGTAAACACCGGAGGGGTAGACACAATAATCCTTGGCGTTCCCCAGCGAATTAAGACCCATCACCAGTATGGATACCAAACCACGCGCGGATTTCGGCGGCCGATGTCATCTTTCTCACCCTCTTTTCCTAACCGATGTTTGTCCGTCGGCGATTCCTGGATGGAAGAGATTTAAGAGATGAAAAACTCCGCAAAAGAGTCCAGGGGACAGCGTCTGGTGGTCAGCGTCAAAGGTTCGGTCCATCGGCAGTGTTACCGCGGAACACGTGTCGTCGCACCAGGGTCAAATGTGGGGCGTCACATCCGAGATAGTCCTTAGAAGGGTCCTGCAGGTCAACCGGTCCTCGCCTTTAGGGTCATTTATGCCCGTCTATGTAATAGGCACCTTCTGTCGCGGTGTTTTGGCTGTGTCTGCGCGGGATCATTCAGATAAAAATCCTCTGATCCTATAGGCTCACCCATGTCACTGGCTAACGTCGGTACCAAGTGGGTCCGGCGTCAAAGCCGCCAGCTTCATCAACGGCCGTTGCACCATGACTTTCCTGGGGATTACAACGCGGATTTGCTCAGATCTTGGCAGAATAGCCTTGCCCAATGAGCTTGATGCAACCGGGTCCTTTCCCCCGGCTCCTTTAGCCTTCTTGGGCTTTGGTTTTGGTACAGCAGGTCGGGGGAAGAGCACCGGTGTCATAAGGTGATCGCGCCGGAGTTGCTGAGAGCTTTGCTGCCCTAACCCGCCTCACGTCGGGCAAGATTTTCGTGTGCGGTCGGCTGTCTTTGCTGCCCCTACTCTCCCCGAATCACCGCGGCTTCTTAGCGTATTTGCCGCCTTTTTCATTGTTTCTTTTTACAACCCACCGAGGCAAGCTGTTTCTCGGTGGAGGACTTTGATGGAACTGGTGTCGTCGGCCATTGCTAGGACGGATACAGATGCGCTGGCGATCGTCCTTTATAACTTTTTATTTCCCGCCACGAATCATAACGTGCCGCGTACCACGTTACGGTCTATCACGTGAAGTATCACGTGACAAAAAGGTATGCGAAAAAGAACAAAAATTATTACCTTGAGTGGGACTCTGGAAATCCGGAATCCTAGCGGGTTGGTTTGGTGTTTATGTGTGTACGTTGGCTTCGTCCATCGTCCTACCACGGCGACATCTTGATACTACCTGAAAAATGATTGCATTGTTATAATCTTATACCTTGGATCAAAGTAGTACGGACGTTACCGGTCACATGATCGAAACGGATCTTTTCACCGTTCAAAATTTCTCCCAACGGGGGGACTACTTCCGGTGAAATTTTTCAGATGCGGCGCCTTTTTAACTAAAATTCAGATGCGGCGGCTTCACTAAAATCCAATTTTAAGATTTGACAAATATCTACATTTGAAAAATGGACAAAAAAAGGTCAAAACCTTAGAAAAATGTATAAAAAGTAAAAAAAAAACTCTTTTGAAAAAAAAAAACGACTTAAAGATCCAGAGCGGACCAATGCCTCGGTATTTAGCGGGAAATTGGCCCTAGAGCCAATCAGCCATAGTTAAGGTGTGAAAGAAAAACTAAGTGCCAGCGCGGTCGCTTCCTTGATCTTTAAGCCGGAAAATCGCGGCACATGCGTTGTCTGTAACTGGTCCGCTCGGACTTTGAAAAAATACGAAGTCCAGAGCGACCACTGCCTCGGTATTAGCGGGAATTGCCCTAGACCCCACAGCCATAGTTAAGGGTTGAAAAAAAATAAAGTCCAGAAGCGGTCGGCGTCACAAGCCAGCCGGAAATCGTGGCTACATGCGTGTAACGGGTCCGCTCCGAACTTGTCAATTTTTCAAAACCACCCTACAGTGGTCGACTATGTAGATTAGGAGTTATACGTTCTGGTCCCGACCCACGCCCCACCCGCTGCAGGCCGGCTTTTTGAGCCTCTGCGCATGGACACTGTGTCAAACCACTCAATGTAAACGCTACCGAAAGCGTCCCTAGATCAAAAATTCCAGATTTCGCAGACGCACCAGTCCATTAGCTCTCCAGGGGAGAGCCGCTCTCGGTACAATCACCCACCAGTGGGAAAAAGCCCCGTCTGCCGGCTAGAAAAAGGTTGGCGCAAACACTCTCGCCGCTCAGACAAAACCACGACCCGGGCCATTCCGTGCAAAACACGGATATACTCCCTCATATACGTTCTGATCCCCGGCAGTTGGCGCCCAATTGCACTTTCATTTCTACCGCGTCACACCTGAACCACATCTGCCAGTGGGCGGTTCTGCGACTCAGAAACCGGGCAAGGGGGCAGCAGGCCCGGCACTTTTCAGACATGATGTTTTTTTCCCTTCAAAAAACCCTATTTTAAGTTGGTTTTGCGGGGAAACCGGAGGTGGCCCAACATTTTTAGTAAGTCCGGGTTTGATTCCCGGGCGCAGAAGGGGTGGCGAATACCGCACGTTCCAAAAATTAGCCGGGCCAAGGCAGCCAACCTTTTCAAAAAGTATAGGATCACGCCCCTTTCGAAGCGGTCCGCTCTGGACTTTGTTCATTTTTGAAATGTCTACAAAATACACATTTCAAGTGGCGGCCACGGCAGCAAAAATTAGCTGGGCCACAGCGGAAAATCACCTATTTATGGCCGGAGACAAACCAGTAGGAGTCCGCAAGGAATGAAAAGTTGGCCACCGTTCGGGTTCGGGAAACCTATGTAGATAAGGTGTTGAAGGGTTAATATCTAAGTTTTATTGAGAGTGCGTATCATGCCCGGTTTCTGACAACTGACGCACAGTCAGTTGAGGTTAAGACTGGGCTATCGCTATTGAAGTTGCTCTGAGGATAGAAAATGGGCCGCCGACCAGAAACGTTATACTATAGGAGGGTAGTGAATCTCAGACATTTGAAAAAAATGACTAATCTCCGAGTTCAGAAAAAAACTAAGTCAAAGCGGACGCTGCCTTGGTCAGCGGAAGTCGCCCTAGATCTTTTTTTAGGGATCTTTCAGTGAAAAGTCCTAGCCGGGCCACATGGCAGTGAAAGAAAAGTCATCTAGCCGGGCCAGGAGGTAGACTTTTCAAAATGACTAAAGTCCAGAGCGGACCGTTTCATTGGTCAGCGGAAAGTCGCCCTAGATTTTCTTGTGATCTTTCAGTTGAAAGTCACCTAGCGTGCCACGGCAGTGCAGTGATGAACAAAGTCATCTAGCCGGGCAACGGAGGGAGACTTTTCAAAAAATTGAACTAAAGTCCAGAGCGGACTCCTTCCTTGGTCAGCGGAAAGTCGACATAGATCTTTCAGTGATTCTTTCAGTTGAAAAGTCACCTAGCCAGGCCACGGCAGTAAAATGTCACCTAGCCGGGCCACGGCAGGTAGACTTTTCAAAAAAAATGAAACTTAAAAAGTCCAGAGAGGAACCGCTTCTTGAGTCAGCGGAGGAAAGTCGCCTAGATCTTGTAGTGATCTTTCAGTGAAAGTCACCTAGCCGGGCCACGGCAGTGAAAAGGATATAGCCGGGGGCCCCCGCAGGTAGACTTGTCAAAAATGAAATAAGTCCAGAGCGGACCGCTCTTGGTCAGCGGAAAGTCGCCCTAGATCGTTTAGTGATCTTCGTGAAAGTTCACTAGCCGGGCCACGGCAGTGAAAGTCTCATCTAGCCGGGCCACGGCCAGGGAGACTTTTCAAAATGAACTAAGTCCAGGCGGACCGCTTCATTGGTCCAGCGGAAAGTCGCCCCTAGTTCTTTTAGTGATATTTCAGTGAAAACTCACCTAGCCAGGCCACGGCAGTGAAAAGTAACCTAGTCGGGCCACGGCAGTAGACTTTTCAAAAAAGGAACTAAGCCAGCGCGGGACCCTTCATGTTCAGACGAAAGTCGCCCTCCTAGATCTTTAAGTGATCTTTCAGGTGAAAAGGACCTAGCAGGGCAACGAATGTAACTTTCAAAATGAAATAAGTCCAGAGCGATAAACCGCTTCCTAGTTTTACCTGAAAGTGCGCTAGATAAGAGTTGTGGTGTGTGGCTGGAAAGCTTTTCGGCACTGTACGGCTGGTTGGATGGGCCGCGATGAAATCGGACTGGAAATGGAGAATTTTGGCCTTAATTAGCTAAGGATGGGAGCAGATGCAACCAAAATTTTATTTGAAAAGTGGGTATAATAAAGTGTGGTTTTAGTGATTTAAGGGAATCTAGAGGAGCTGACGTTGGGCTACAGGATTAGTAAGACGTACGGTGTTGATAGTTATTGAATACACGCATAAGTGTTAGATATAGTATTCAAACTTACAAAACATTTAATTTCGGACAACTCCCTACAAACGTGCCACCAGCCTAATCGGACTGTCAAACGACTTTCAGTAAGTGTCCCTACAAAGGTGATGATGAAATGATGCAACAATAAGACAATAGGAAAACATATGATATTACTGATTAGCGTTTACTTGAGACTTTATTTTGTTACTGATTAGCTTTTACACGTCGATAAATCGCATTTTACTCATTAACCATCGTCTACCAAGGGCAGGGGGGGGGGGATGGGGTTACCACCACCTAGTGAACTTTGTCCGGTGCGCTAAAATGACAAAAGCACGCGTAAAAAGCTTTAGGTAATCGTTATCTCATCCTCTCTGGTCATTTTAGCGAAAAAAATGTGAAGGTAGACACTCACCGGGGCTCTGGTTAGGGTTATACCGTCAAAGTTTTTGCTATTTTATGGTGCATTTTTGAAAATATAGCACAGTATGGCTCTAAACTCTCTGTTGGATGTAAAACTAGGCATTTGCCATCAGTAGAACTGAAAAAACGCATGAAAATCCGACATTCCTAACGTTTTAGCGCAAAATTGGATTTGGCCCGATTTCCTGATGACCGTCATTGTGAGCCATATAGGTTGTTGGTGTTGGTACGTATTTTAGGTATCAATGGAAAGAAAGAAGATGATCTAGCTATTCCATGGTTATCAAATCATTAAGCATCTGGGCTTATACGAATTCTCAAGGGGATGGTAACCACCTCCCTGGTAGATTCGTCTGTCAAAAAAGGCTTGGGTTAATGACGAGGGTTAAAATCTCATTATGTTTTCTTTGATTTATGGTACAGGCAACACAAGTGTATTTGGTATCCGGCAATGTCTTCAACAGTGTTCGGATTCCATTCTTGACAAGACAGTTAAGAAATTCCCATAGTTAATGAGCACACGCATCTCTGGACATCGTTTTATTTCTTGATTTTTCAAATGACAAAATATCCAAGTTTTTTTTAAAATGGCTGGAAAAAAAGGAAAACGAGTAAAGTAAAATTGTATATGTTGCACAGTATCGTGAAGAAGAAGGAAGAAGATGAAAGAAGAAGAAGATTGAAGAAGATGAAGTAAAGGAAGAAGAGATGAAGATGATTGAAGAAGAAGCTGAAGAAGATGAAGAAGAAGATGAAGAAAGAGATGAAGATGAAGAAGATGCAGAGAAGAAGATGAAGAGAAGGAAGATTTGAAGACAGAAGATGAAGAAGAAAGATGAAGACAATGAAAGAAGATGAAGAGAAGAAGAAGACTGACGACGAAGAAGACGAAGAAGAAGAAGAAGATGAAGGAAGGAAGATGAAGAAGAAGAAGAAGGATTTGAAGAAGAAGAAGATGGAAGAAGAAGAAGATTGAAGAAGATGAAGAAGATCGATTGAAGAAAGAAGAAGATAGATGAAAAGAAGAAGATGATTGAAGAAGAAGAACGGACACATACCGAATTCGGTTTCCTTCGTCACAATCTGGAACAGTAAAACCTTTCCCATAGCTAAACGTTATTCGTTTGGTTTTGCAAATAAAAATCTGTCACAGATTTAGCTTGCCACAAAGATAGAGCTCTGGACAAAGAATATAACCTGGCGCGTGCATCAATTTAAGAATCTTTATTAATAACATTTAACTTTCTAGAACCACTCATAAAAACTAGCCTTGATCAAGGCTTGTCTCCTAAGAACCGACAAACTTTGCTATTTATTTTTCACACTGTATTGTATGATTGACATTTATTCTCAATTATTTGAACATTGTGTTTTTCAGGTTTATTAAAATCGCATTTACTCATTAACCATCGTCTTACCAAGGGGAGGGGGGAGGGGTTACCACCACCCTAGTGAACTTTGCTCCGGTGCGCTAAAATGACAAAAGCACGCGTAAAAGCTTCTAGGTAATCATTCTCTCATCCTTTCTGGTCATTTTAGCGAAAAAAATGTGAAGGTAGCCCCTTCACCGGGGGTTAGGGTATACCGTCAAAGTTTTTGATGATATTTTATGGTGCATTTTTGAAAATAATATGCACAGTATGGCTCTAAAACTCTATGTTTATGTAAAACTAGTCATTTGCCATCATTTAGAACTGAAAACCGCATGAAAATCCGACATTCCTAACTTTTTAGCGCAAAATTGGATTTTGGCCTATTTCCTGATGACGTCATTGTGATGCCATACTAGGTATGTTGGTACTTATTTTGGTATCAATGGAAAGAGGATGATCATAGCTATCCATTGGTATCAAAATCATAAGCATCTGGGGCTTTATAACGAATTCTCAAGGGGATGGTAACCACCCCCATGGTAATTCGTGTTACAAAAAAGGCTTGGTTAGACGAGGGTTAAAATATCTCATTATGTTTTCTTTGATTTTATGGTACAGGCACTCACAATGTATTTGTTATCCGTGCAATGTCTTCAACAGTCTTCGTATTCCATTCTTGACAAGACGTTAAGAACTTCCCATCGTTATATGAGCACACGCATTTCTCTGGACATCGTTTTATTTCTTGATTTCAAATGATCAAATTATCCAAGTTTTAAAATGGTGGAAAAAAGAAAACGAGTAAAATGATGCAAGTAACCTCATAGAAGAAGAAGAAGAAGATAAAGAAGATGAAGAAGATGAAGAAGATGAAGAAGATGAAGAAGATGAAGAAGATGAAGAAGAAGATGATGAAGAAGATGATGAAGAAGAAGAAGAAGATGAAGAAGAAGATGAAGAAGATGAAGAAGAAGATGAAGAAGAAGATGAACATGATGAAGAAGAAGATGAAGAAGAAGGATGAAGAAGAATGAAGAAGATGAAGAAGAAGAAGACGACGACGAAGAAGACGACGAAGAAGAAGATGAAGAAGAAGATGAAGAAGAAGAAGAAGATGAAGAAGAAGATGAAGAAGAAGATGAAGAAAAAGAAGATGAAGAAGACGATGAAGAAGAAGAAGATGAAGAAGAGGATGATGAAGAAGAAGAACGGACACATACCGCATTCTGTTTCATCGTCACCATCTGGACAGTCAACCTTCCCATCGCAAACGTATTCTTTTGGTTTGCAAATAAAATCTGTCACAGATTTAGCTTGCCACAAAGATAGAGCTCTGGACAAAGAATATAACCTGCAGCGTGCATCAATAATAATCTTTAATTAATAACATTAACTTTCTAGAATACTCATAAAACACTAGCCTTGATCAAGGCTGTCTACTAAGAACCGACGAACTTGCTATTTATTTTTCATACTGTATTGTATTATTAACATTTATTCTCAATTATTTTGAACATTGTGTTTTCAGGTTTAAAATCAGTGCTTTAGCATTGAAGGGGCTATCCTGTCTAGAAAAAAGATTAAATAAAAAAAATGGTACACTGCCTGTGGTCTGTTGTGCACACTGGCTGGATCCAGGATCCTACTAGTCTAGGTATAAAACCACAAACACCTGTTGTGGTCAGGTGCAGTGGTTGTGCTACTCAGAGGGACAGCCTTGATTATATTGCTTTGTGGTTTTAATCTTCCCTGTATAAAACTCATATATTTTTTTTTACAAATGCAGAAAAAGCCTGACAGACTGTACAAAGCGCTCTGCCTGAGTTGAACTTATTGAATTTGCTAGGCAGGTGAAATTGGAGACCTCAAATTAGGTGTTTAATAGAGTGGATTCTCGCCATTTGTTTAGTTTTAGGGAGGGGAATATATGCTCCACTTGTATGATTTCTGGCTATTATCTGTGACATTATTTGTATCAGACGTATTAACCAATGATGAAGTTGGTAGAGAGCCTTGAACAAGGCTAATAAAACACATGCTTACACCTCAGTATTATTAAGCTCTACATGAAAACAATTTTCTTTTTTTATAGCACCCTAATTATATAATGTTTGTCTTCCTCATTTTTTTATTGTTTTTATCAAGAATTTCCTCATCAATTTTGATGACAAAAAGATATCAGGTCACCTAAAAAGGTAATTTTTCAATTGTCACTTACCACACAGTTCTTCGTCGGCATTATTAATAACACAATCTTTAAATCCATCGCATTCGCTTCCCTTGTCGATACAAAAACCATCCCCGCAGTGAAATTCATCCACATAACATGCGTTTTCCCCTATATCATGTATATAAGAACAAATAAGTGGTAAATTTGTTTAAATATAAAATATTGTTCTACTTGCAGTATATTATATCCCTTACGTCCCTAGAGGGAAAATGACTACCAACCTGACGATCACCGCAAAAAAGGGAGGTGGCGCAATTTGTCTTGTTAGATCTAAGAGCAATTTCACCCTAAACACAAGGCAAAAGTGAAAAGTGGGAAAATGGCATTTAGGGACATAAGGGATACATCAATTGTGAATTGGGCCAGCTATTTAACTATCTCTTTTAATATTAAGGTCACAGAAGTTTGTTTTTGCTGTTACCATTGAAACTGGAAGCGTTTATAGTTTTGGATCCTTGTACAAAGAAAAGGCTTACTGTGTTTTGCGAAACGAAACAAAACGAAACAGAACTCCCATTGGATTGCACGCTTTATTCCGTTATGCACGTTATGCATGCATGACGGAATAAAGCGTGTAATCCAATGGGAGTTCTGTTTCGTGTCGTTTCGCAAAATACAGTAAGCCCAAGGAAAACGCAATGCCTATTATTGTGGTATCTATTATCCATGTTCGTATAGGTTGTTGTATAGGTTATACAGCACTAAGCCGACTGCCGTATGATAACAAATCTTGTGTGAACTATTTTCTTGCATGGCATCTGAAAAACCTGCTATAAAATGTCTGAAAAGGCACTAGTTCAAGAAAGTGGTGCAAATTCATGATTGACATGTTAGACTGGTATGTTCTCTGCAAGTAAATGGCATTTGGACAGTACATTTGAAGCAATTTATTCCGCGATCAACAATTTGTCATAGATTTGCCCACTATTTAAGTATGTAGGCGACTTTAGAAAAACATCTCGTGTGAGCCATTACGTATGTTGTGAGTTTGTCGATTCGTTACTAAAACAATTCTAGGGTTACGTCCGCGAAAACTCAGTAGCGAAAGCTACGTGCATACTATGTCATGCCTGGAGTGGATTCAACTTATCCAAAGTATGTGTAAATGGTATGAAAGGGCTATTATGTAGGACAATACGCATGAGTTAGTATTAGTATACACGTAGGGTTACGCATGATGAGGTTGGCGAACGGACCCCGGTCACCATATGTTGAAATTTGGTGGTCCTGTGATTTAAGCCTGTACTTTGGCTGTGGTTTTTGTTGTATTTTCTCTGTGAAAGTTTTAAATGTGAAAGAAACGTGCTACAATAGTTTGTCATTTGTATTGTTTTCATAGGAAACTGTGTGTACGGGAGCTAGAGGTGTATAACTTAAATGTTTTAAAGTTAATTTCTCCCAAATCCTACGTTACCTACCTGGCGTTCTTTCCGAAATCAAACCGAACTTCGAATATACATACAAGTCCCAGATTTTGAATCGTCTGAAATAAGAGTGATCCACGAGCTGCTTGGCAAACAGTCGAAAATGTCTTCAAATTGATAGTTCCTGAGAGGTTACCGATGAGACTGAATCTCGCTTTGAGGAATCTTCACCGCCTCCATAAGTAAACGTCGAAGGCTTTTCAAGATCGAAACTTGATCCGAAACATTGATGACATCTTCGCTTTATTAGTACTTCTTACTAAAGAAAACGCAGTTGACTGTTATCGTGGTATCTATATTATCCATGTTCCTAAATGGATTAATTGTGATGGGGCCATCGTTTAAGATCATGTAATTTTGTTTTCCCCTTTTCCTGAATGCATTGTTTGATTAAATACAAAACGTAAGCAATCGATATTAAAAGTTACTTCTAAACTTCGCTTCAAAGTGAATTACAAAAATAGTTGCTTTTTTATTCACCTGATTACTGTTTCTTATGACAACTTCTGCTGACACTATTATTTGGTAACCAATTTACCTTCGCATTTTAGGCGGTTCATCCACTCCACCGAAGCACTTGTTCACACCATCACATTTTTGAAAAATGCATGCAGACATACGTGCCACAATTAAATTCCGTTATAGGATTGTTGACATCCCAAAACTTCGTGTTACTGCATTCCAAGTTCCCACTATTATAGCAAAACGATTACTTATGTCGTCAAAGGAGTAATAATAGTAGTAGTAAATAGTGGTTAGACGTAGTAGTAATAGGTGGAATATTAGTATTAGTAGTAGTAATAGTACAGTGGCGTAAACCAGACCTTTGCATAATGGGGGGGGGGGGGGGCAGAAGTGGTGCCAAGGCATTTTTTGAGGGGGCATAATTTGGGTCCTTCCCATAGACATGACAAAAGGTCAGTTCATTTGGGCGGGGCTGGCGGGGGGGGGGCAAGGGTTCCGTTGGGGGGGGGGGGCTTGCGCCCCCTCCCCCTGCCCCCCCCCCCCCCCCGCTGGTGACGCTCCATCGTAAAGTAGTAGTAGTAGCAGTAGTCGTAGTAGTAGTAGTATAGTAGACCAAGCAGTAGTAGTAGCAGCAGTCAGAGTAGTAGTAGTAGTAGCAGTAGTGTAGCAGCAGCGGCAGCACAGGAATCCCAGATTAAAAGGTTACACTTTGCAATTTTAAACATGGAAAATACATGGGTGAGTCTATATTTTTGTTCATTACTAGGAACTAAAGTTTATCTGACAAACAATTTTTAAAAAAATGTCGGTAATTCCTAGCGTCCCTAAACTAATTTAAATGCATTTGAAGAATAAAACAATGAAGCAGTCCCTGCGGGGATTGATCTAAAAACAAAATAGAACAACATCCTTCTTGTTGGCGGTGTGATCGTGTCAGGATTTCCTATTGGGATTATAGGGAGAGGGGACATTTATGGGGGAAGGATGAAGAAGTTTCAGCTTGATTGGATTACCTTAACCCCAAAGCCCCAACGTAAAAGTTCGTGCCGATATTTTAATCCATTTTGTTGTTGAAAGCTTAAAAATGCGATTTTGTATGCCCCATAGCCCACTAAAATTAATGGGGCACATTTTCGGGGGGGGGACTCAGAACATTCAAACCAAAATATCTTTAGCCCTAAGATTTCAACAGGGTAAATGAGATGAGAAAAATGGTAGCTTTCTTTCGACATCAAAAATTGACACTTCGGGAGAGACAAAAATATGGGGTGCTGAGGGATCGAGGCTATGTGCGATCGTGCTACGGACCTTTTAACATTAGTGTATCATATGGTACCAACTTCAGTGAAACAGCAGAACAAAACTAGTCAGCAAACTGATTACGAAATATGGCAACATGATTGTATTGTGACAAAGTTACCTAAGAATACTAAAAGCAAATTGTGTTAAATTTAAAAAATCGGAATCTGAATTAAAAAATGGATTTGTAAAAGAGAAATGAAAAAATTCCTGTAAATGTGAAAGGCATAATAATTAACCCAAGCTTACAAATGGCTCTAGACGGGTTTCCCTTCGTTCCATTTTGTTCTAATTATAGGGCATAGGTTATAGGATACACCTAATATTTAATGAATGCACACAAAATAATGCTCTAATACGAATTATAACTCAGCAACAATTATAGCTTAAAACATGTTTCGGAGATATTAGTATCCCTAAAGAAAGTTTCATCTGTGAAAATTTGTTTAAAAAGCTGATTTCAACTGATTTTGGTAGGTATGGGTGTCAACATTTACCAAAAAAAGTGAGTTATCGTAGGGGGTGGGGAAAGTGGTTTTTCGGGAGTCAAAGGTCAATAACAGGGGTCAAATTTTGAATGGATCCAATCATGTTGAAAAGTATACCAAGTTAATAGTTTAATCATAAGGATTCCAAAAAGGTATAGTTTGTACTATTTGCAGCCGAAAGTTTTGGAGTTATAAGCTAAAAACAGCAAAAATCAATAAAAAGGATCATTTTCAGTTGTACAGGGGTCAAATTTAAAAAATTACTCCGATTTGGACAAAAAATGGTGCAAATTATAGATGGAGCTCATAGAATAAAAATAAGGAATAGTTTTGAGTGTCTTAAATGCTTACTTACCGAAGTAGGGGGGGGGGGAACAAGGTCAAGTCCCATTGAATGCAATGGATGTTGACCTTTGGTGCCCCCTACATTGAGAACTAAGCATTTGAGACAGTCAAAACGATTCCTTATTTTAATCCTATGAGCTCCATCAATAATTGGCACCATTTTTTATCCAAATCGGAGTAATTTTAAAATTTGACCCCTGTACAACTGAAAATGACCGTTTTTTATTGCTTTTTGCTGTTTTAGCCTATAACTCCAAAACTTTCGGCCGCAGATAGTACAAACTATACCTTTTTGGAATCCTTATGATTAAACTATTAACTTGGTACACTTTTCAACATGATAGGATCAATTTCAAAATTTGACCCCTGTTATTGACCTTTGACTTCCGAAAAAACAATTTCCCACCCCCTACGATAACTCACTTTTTTGGTAGATGTTGACACCTTTCCCTACCAAAATCAGTTGAAATCAGCTTCTTTAAATTTTTTTCACAGATTTGCTAAGAATATGTTTACTTTTGAGTTACTATATTAAGAGGAAGAGGATTTAAGAAAATGACAGGTCAAATCAAAAGAAGCATCATCAAATTATAAAGTGTTTGTACATTGTAATGCCCGATTTGAAGGACTTTTGGAACTATTATAAAATGTTAAATATAGCGCCCTCTGTTGATTCGTCTCTTTGCAAAATCGCTTTTCCCTGTTTCAGGGTGATTCGTCAAAAATAAAAATTGTATATTTTCAGATCGGGAGGTTATTTTCACTTAATATTCGGTATGTGAAAAGAGCTTGTGAAATAAAATCATAATATGGAAAATCTTAGTTTCGCATAAAATGTCGATTCGCTTCTTTGCTGAATGAGTTACGATAACCCTTTGGGTTATACACCACTAACCTGGCTGCCGTAAGGATCAAAAATCTTGGGTGGACTACTTTCTTGCATGGCATCGGCAAAAAGTGCTTTGAAATGTCTGAAAACGCACTAGTTATATTAAGAAAGTGATGAAATTTCATGATTGACATGGTAGACTGGTATGTTTTCTCAAACTTAGCGGCATTTGGACAGTGAATTTGAGGCAATTTACTCCGCGGTCATCAATTTCACATCGGTTTGCAAATTACTAGCTTTGACGACTATAAGAATCTTGGGTTGCCGGTCTGACATCGGGCGAGTTTGGTGATTCGTAACTAAAAAATTTTCTGGTCATCATATGTTCAAAATTTTGTTATTTGGTGATTTTAGATTGTTGTTGTATTTCCTCTGTGAGAGTTTTAAATGTGAAAGAAACATGCTCAAAGTTGCCATTTTCCCATAGACTACTGTGTATAAGTGAGTTAGTGGTGTGTAACCTTTGAATACGGCAACGTGCCACTTTTTCTGAAAACATCATTTTGGAAAAAGGAAGCGTGAGTTAATATCAAAAGTGTTTTTGGAAAAGTAACAACTTTTGTGGCAGAGCTAAATGTTCCTCTCTTCAAAATTTGTATTTTTTTTTAAATTGTCTAAACATCCAGTTCTAAGTGAAGTTATGCAACAAAATGTCTTTCAATTTAAGGGTGGAGAAACTTATTTTTGGGGAACCCCTTTACTTCCAAATGCAACTTACCTCGATCGTTTCTGGTAATTTCAATAGAAAATAGTTTTTCAAGTTGTTTATCACTATGCGTTTGCTCCCCACTTATTCGTATATCTCTTGTCATAGCAAGATTGATTGAAAACGAAGGCGTTTCTAATTTAGAGTCGAAAGTTATTGAACTCGGTGCACTGATGGGAAAGAATTCAAAGTAATGCTCAAAGTTATGCGTAACACTGAAATAAAATGCCTGTGGTCCTTCAAATTCAATAATGTTGAACGTATAAGAGCAGTTTCGTAGCGATGGTCTATCGTCTGTTGTAATCGTCCAATAACAATGTATAAATTCAGCGCGTACTTGCGAGAAGGACGGAGATTCCAGATGAATTGTTTGGTTGAAAGCTAATGACAAAATCCTGGAACAATTCGGGAATAGTTCTACAATAGCAATAAAAGTCATTACAGAATAGTGTGAGCTCTTTTTAAAAATAAATGTAGAATAAGAGTAAACTTAGAAGTTCGTGGCAGTGAAGACGGTGGTGACTGTAGCCAGCAGTAGCGCAGTAGTTAGAGAGTTGTGGCAGTAAAGTGGTGGTCGTTGTAGCCAGCAGCACGCAGCAATACAGGAATATATAGTACCAGAAGAGGTAATAGTAGTTAGTGGTAGTGGAAGTAGTAATAGTAGTAATAGACTGCGGGTAGTTAGTGTAGTAGTAGTAGTAGTCAGTAGGAGTAGTAGTCGTAGTAGTAGTAGTAGCACGCGTGGCGGGGGGGCACTGGTATTCAACGGTGGATAGATGCACCCCGTGAACGGGACTTCAAAAAATGCACCTAAACAAGTTAGGTTTGTTCAATGACTAATAAAAAACGAGCTATAAAACACACCTAAACACGTATTATATCTGTTTTTTGAACCACAACAAGTACGCAGTTTGCATTGAATCGTGAATATTACCCTTTATTTTCTTGCCTTGCTTTACTTCCAAGTTCCGATTACAATATTTTGGATGATTTTTGAGCCCTGCTTAATGAGAGATAACATGACAATTTCAGGGTTTAAGAAAAAAAACATTACCCTTTTTCCACTATTTTGCTTGTTTGACACCCATAAAGGAGTACTCGCGTTACATCGCCTGTTGGAAAAAAAATACACCTTTGGACGCGTTTTCTTGTTCACGCATTCTATCACTTTGAATACAAGTGGCCCCCCGGGAGTAGTAGTAGTAGTAGCGATCTAGGGACGTGGGCGCGCGCCCCAGCTAATTCTGTAAAATCTTGCAAATCAGCCATTTTGACAAGTTTCAGCCTTCAGCCCCCCGGTAACTTTGAAGTTTTTCAATCCTGGATTCCGCCCCTGAGTAGAATAGAATAGAGTAGTAGTTAGTAGTAGTAGTAGTAGTAGTAGTAGGTAGTTAGTAGGAGTTAGTAGTAGTAGTAGTAATAGTAGTAGTAGTAGTAGGTAGTAGTAGTAGTAGTAGTAAGCCCGGGGGGGGGGGACACTTGTAGTCAACGGTGGCATTGATGCGGAACATGGACTTCCCAAAATGCACCTAAAAAAGTATTTTCAAGACTAAAAAACGAGAGTAAAACACACCCTAAAACAAGTATTTCTATCTGTTTTTTGTACCCACACAAGTAACGCGGCATTGAATCGTAATTATAACATTTATTTTTTTGCTTTGCTTTTACTTCCCAAGTTTGCCGATTACAATATTTTGGATGATTTTGAGCCTGCTTAATGAGAGTATAACATGACAATTTCAGGGTTAAGAACAAAAACATACCTTTTTTCCATATTTTGCTGTTTTGACACCCTAAAGGATGTACGCGCGTACATGCCTGGTGGAAAAAAAATTACACCTTTACGCGTTTTATTGTTCACGCATCATATCCACACTTGATACAAGTGGCCCCCCGGGAGTAAGTAGTAGTAGTAGCGATCTAGGGAGGGGGCGCGCGCCTCCCGGTATTCTGTAAAATCTTGCAAACTCGCCATTTTGGACAAGTTCTTCAGCCTTCAGCCCCGGTAAATTTGACGTTTTCAAATCCTGGATCCGCCCCTGGTTAGAAGTAGTAGTAGTAGTAGGAGTAGTATGTAGTAGTAGTAGTAGTAGTAGTAGTAGTAGTAGTAGTAGTCGTAGTAATGGAGTAGTAGTAGTGGTAGAGTAGTAGTAGGAGGAGGAGGAGCAGGAGGAGGAGGAGGAGAAACAGTAATAGTAATTATAGTCCGCCGGGGAGCCGTCCGGGCTGCATAGAGACAAACGGAATTATAAAGCGTAAAACTAAAGGTGCGTGAAGAGTCAACTGAATCGGTTACCCTATTCTTACCATGTAGACGGATGTGAGTACGGCGGACGATAATTAAATTCTACACGTTACCAGTAATATTCGTTGTAGTCCGATGTCATTGTCAACAGTAATCGACATTGGATGGAGGCAATCTGAAGGACACATAACCAACTCATCACCTCACTAAGTCCCCAGTAAAATCTCGCCTTACATGATGTAAGGGGAAATGATTGTAACAACTAACTGGGATAACGTCTTGTTCATTGATGATAGTCGGTTTGCTTGGACTTCAATGTTGGACTGGTCAGAGTCCACGGGTTGCCGTTGGAGAGGATCCTTGACATCTACATTAAGGAAGTTCAACATGGCAGATACGGTCCTTCGGAGAGGAAGTTAAGCCGTTCAGTCCATGTAAAAGAGAGTCATAACTGTGGATGCACAATATCACAGTCAGTGTAGAAAAGAGGAGGGTGAATACCCCTGGCTGTCCCAAATTTAAGTCACGGGAAAATGAGACCCAATGGAAATAAGCTTCTGCGAAGCTTTCTTGGGCTATCCAGGACGTTGTCCAAATTAAATCAAATCAAATCAACATCAAAAGGATCGGCGACTTGTTTTTAAAAAAGACGCAGAAGGCTCGAAACAGGTAATGAGACATTAACTTCGAAACGCTATTGATGACATTTTAAAACCTGTATTTTTTCATCAATAAGTGTAAACGAAGATCTTGTTTTCTCTCAAGACAATGCGAGACCACATGCACACAGCAAGGGTAACTATACTGAATTTTTGGTTGACAACCACATCGTTTGTCTCCCATGGCCAGCCATGTCGCCAGATCTTTCACCCATCCATCTTTGAGATGAACTGGGACGACGCGTACATGGTGTAGGAGGTAAATCAAAGGCGTCACAAAAAGTGGGTGAGAATTCCCCAGATTTCTGCTCAGCACTGAAAGCAAGAATGACCGAATGCATCAAGCAGCGCGGGGGCAACATTTTCTTAAGATAAGCCTATACTAATCTGTAATCTTTGTGGTGACATGGAGTATGTAGCTTATCATTTAAAAGCCAGGATCATTGAATTGTTTTTGTTTCATTACCACAGGCGCTTTCATCTGTTCCGTCCAGACAAAGAGGCCAACCATCGCAGATCTGCCCTGTTTCTAAGCACATGATATGTTTAGTTGTACCGCATCTGAAATCGTCACTTTCACAAGTAACTGAGAAGAAAAGTAATTAAAACATAATTAGAATGACTTTTGAGGACAGCAAAGTAATTGAAAAGTTGCATAAAATATTGTATTTCTGATAAAATTATTATTTTCATCAGATTGAATTTTAGTCGCTTTAAAAACTTCATTAGATGTTCGTCTTTACAACCAAAATAAAATTGTTAGTTATCGGTCATTCGGCGCTAATTTCTAAAACTGTTTTATCAAAATGACAAAAAATATTAAAATATAGTCTTACCATTTTTACTGGTATGTTCGGCTGTAATAAAGAATCCACGATATCTTTCAAGAACATCAGATACAAATGCCACCCAAATATTTGAGTAGGTAACAGACAACAATTTGGGACGGACATTCTTTCCGGTAACAACTACAATAGTTGACTCAGTACTTCCCATGTCCGATAATTGACCGAAGCCAATAGACAGGGAATCTTCAAATAGTTCTATGTCGATAAATCGCAGTATAGTGAAGCCATCGTTTAGCCTTTCAATCAACCAAAAGCACTTGATATCATTTGGGTATAACCCTGGGTAGAACGGAGAAGTCAAATTATCCTTTCGGATAACGCCTAATTCAATTGTTGCGATTTCAGAGCAGACATCTAAAGAAAGAACATGTTTAAGAAAAGTTATGCTAGTAGCAATCGTCATTAGGAATGTAACATCAAGAAACAAACAAACAAAAACATACAAACAAAACCGCATTAATTTCGGGTAAGGACATTTAATTTATACAAAGTATAATTATGACCTGATGACAGCCAAACACAAAAAAAGTCATGGGAGGAATGCAAACGGGATGGGCAAGACTATTTTAAACAGATAAGACATAATCCAACTCTCTTAAAGAGACACTGGCACATTTGAAAAA
Source organism: Ophioderma brevispina (assembly GCA_023653785.1). Taxonomy (NCBI): domain Eukaryota; kingdom Metazoa; phylum Echinodermata; class Ophiuroidea; order Amphilepidida; family Ophiodermatidae; genus Ophioderma; species Ophioderma brevispina. The sequence goes on from JAMKCH010041803.1 coordinate 25,749, forward strand.
TAGTGCGCCCTCAAGATTTTTCAAAATCGATATTTTGCATGGTTGTAAGGCTTTTACATACAAAAGCCCTCACCCGAAATGATTAAGACCAAATCAGCTTTCTTATGGGTAAACAGAACGATTTTATAATTTAACGTCGCCGGCGACGTTAAATTCAGCAGACGACGAAAATGGCGTTTAACACAAGAACACACACGCCGTATGCATGTTTCCCACGCTATGCACACTGTTTGATCGGTCTATAACCTTTATGGTTTTAATATCAGTGAGTACGAGTCAAAAATATTCATGTAATATACATATTTGTTGATTAAAGTTATGGAAAACTTAAGTTGGCCTACAGATTACCTGGATAACTTTATCCTGATATCAATGTCCCTATCTGTTTTTAGGGTATGTTATTTTTATGTGTA
>JAMKCH010041804.1:0-13299 GCA_023653785.1 Ophioderma brevispina
TTAAGTCAGATTTAAACCAGATTGGGTGAAGGTGCAATCGGGTTCCTTCATATGTGAATGATGTCAAAGGTCATGGACAAGGTCAAAGGTCAACAAAAAAAATGTAGGTCATGTTCCAGTTGGTTAGTTTTGTTTGCTGGTAATCTTTGAAAAGTTGAAGTCCGATTTTAACCAACTGGGTCGAGGTGCAATAGGGTCTCATATTTGTTGAGGTCAAAGGTCACATATCAAGGTCAAAGGTCATCTGCGGTCATTTTCCCATTTGGTTAGGCTTTCAATTGTCAGAAATTGCTACATTTCTAGGATATTCCAGGAGAACAATTTATTGAATTTTGATGTCCTGCAACTGACCGCTGTGCCAACTAACCACCTTGTTTACTGCCATCTATGCCAGAGGATTCGCGCAAGTTACTTGCTGTATTTTAGTTCCAGTGACCCCATTTTAAGACCTTTTCATTTCCAGAGACCCTACGGTTTCATGTCCAAAGCATTATGTACCATTTCTTCAAAAACTCCCAAAAAGTAGCTGGAAATTGAGGGCGATCGCAGCTTATTTTCTAAATTTTCTGAAAACTAGTTTCGGAGACCCCATTTTTATGGGCCTGGAATCACCCCCCCCCCCCAGTACAGATTTATTAAGAAAGCCAGAAAACCAAAATACTGAAAAACCAAAGACAAAAAGTTGCAGAAGATCCTGTACGACAAATTTGTAAGTTTCAAGATGTGCACTGCAGCATGTCGTGGATTTTTTTCACTAAGGTGGTGGTGAGACATTGCTGAAATATGAAAATAGAAATTTTGAGCGCCCCATAGTCCATTTCGTTTTCCAGCTAGAGCAATTGGAAATTTAGGGGAGTCACCCATAAAAGTGCGCCCAATGTGAACGACTATTTTGAGAGGGTCACAGATTAGTAAGAGCCCTCCAAACTTTGAAATCAAGATCTATGGGTAATATTTGGTGTAGGATCAAAAGTTAATAGCATGTTTACTTTTAGAGTAATGAGGCCTAAATATGCGCCTTTGTTTCATTTGTGGGCAAATCTGGGGGTAATAACTCCAAAAGTAGAACATTTTTATTGTCCATCTTGTGCGCAATCAGAGGTACATATTAGAACTTTAAACCAAATTAAACAATACAATTATGAACAACATGAGAAAGTAATAAGTGAGGTACAGCCCCTTGAAATGGTAATTGCTACTTTTTTTGACACATTTTGACCCCCCTGAAAACCAACGTTGACATTCGACACCGCCACTCTGCTTCAGATATGTTGAAGACGTATCATTAAACAACTTTATGAAAGAGCTAGCTTGTCTTTATTTTTTCACAACAAAATACACACTCAAAGTTACCACACAAAGTCTTACGTGAACCCAGAGGTCATAGACGTGTGTCCCAAAAAAACGCAACACTTGGTGGCAGGCGCCATAAGTTTTAAACAAAAGAATGGACTATTATTCTTTGTGGTAAGGTAAGATGGACCTGTTAGCAATGTCCTTGTAATTCATAAAGGTAGTTCAAATTTTTAAGATATGATCCCGAAAATCAAGCAACCTGCAGGCCCCATTTAACCAAATTGAGGCGCTTATTAACTACAAATACGGCAACTGTACGTTTTGACGCCCAAAACCACCATATGAATCTCTAAGTCCAGCCACCATTTTCACCTTTTTAAAAGATAGGATGCTGCAACAATATTAACATATGAATGTTCCATTGGTAATAACAGCCCGACAAACCTGCATTTTAACACAGTTAAAAGAACGAATTAGGAATGTATGATCAACAAAAGCTAACAAATCTTCGTATTGTCCAAATAAGACTACACTTGGATTAGGAGCTAATCAATTCAATCATTTCGTTACGGCCCACAAAGAGTTATCTTAACCCAAAATTTAATGCCCGAATGAATATATACTGATATTGTTAGTATTGAGTTTTGTGTTGAAACAGTAGATTTTACTTCATAAAATTAAGAAGTAACATATTTTGTTAATAAGCAAGTTGCCGCCCAACGCCATTATAATTTATGTAATGTGGAGCTTGTCTATGAGTTAGTCTAGTTTTATATCTTCTTGAAACATATTTTCTCACCAATCATTAATGCTTTAATTAATGTTTTATTATTATCAGTTAATAATAAACTCTCTAAATGCAGTAAGTTATTTGACCCAGTAGAAGTTGTTCTGCAAGAAATTTGGGAAGTAACTGGTGAGACTAAAATAACTAAAGGTTATTAGTTATTTAGTCTCAGGTAAATGCGTAGATTGCAATCAATATTTATTTGCCATTCTTTTCTTCCTTGCCAGTCTTGTGGAACCAACTCCTTTTTTGTAAATGGGTTCGCGGGTTTACATGATTGTTGGGGTAATATCTTAAAAAAACTAGTGACTCTACCTTTATGAACTTTTCAGGAATATAACTAAACAGTCGTCGTCTTACCTTACAACAAAGAATAAGTAGTCACATGGTTTTGTTTATAAAAACTCATGGCGCATGTCACCAAGTGGTGCGTTTTTTTGGGACACACGGTACTGCACAGCGTATTCACCATATACATTCTAGGGGGATATCAGCAAAAGGATCTTGTGCAGAAAACAATGAGACAGCGAGACACCAAGTGTTCTTACAAGAATCGTTCTTTGATTGATGTATCTTCAACATATTGAAAGTAGAGGGGTGATGTCAGATGGTTGCAACATTGATTTTCAGGGGGCCAATAATGGTCAAAATGCATTAGGATTTTTCAATATTGTTACAGAGTTTGACACCCCAAACTTGTTCCCACATGAAGATATTGCATTTCTCACCCAAATAACTTTAAAAGTAAAGGGAGCTATCACTTTTTGATGCCAGATTTGAAATTCTACATCAAAAAAATTCCCCAGATAGTGATTCAGAGTTGAGAAGGGTTCCATTACAAGTATATGGCCCTCTCAAAAGTGTCTTTTGCCATCACACAGATGTGTGATGGTGACCCACTAAATTTCTGAATGTCAGGCGGGAAAACGAAAGGCGGTAGGAAGCTCAAAAATTTAAGGATTTTATTTCTCATCAATATCTATCATCACACCATAGAAGAAAAAAAACCATGACATGCTGCAGTGAACATCTCGAGTGTTGACATGGAATAGCCCAGTTATGGGACGTTAGGATATGGGAATTATCACTTAGCATGCCATTTGTTGCTTGTACCTATAAGTGGTTGTTGCTTGTACCTATAATAACGGTTTCTGAAGATTTATTCGGAGGAAAACGGGTTTGTCCACCGCAAAGAATGGCTTTATGGCCCATTGGTCATTATCATTGTTTTGCTACTTTGCATAAAGCCCAGTCATCGTCCATTCATATCCCGTTGGCTTGCTGCTCCGTTGACCAATGGCATCGGCTTTTCCCCCGGGCTTTGGCCTTTTGTTGCCATCCATCATCACATAGCATCAGATCTGCGTAGGAGTAGGACATGGTTTCGGTTATTTGACAAAAAATTGTTTTCCCACCCTCCTCTCCCTTTTTTTTTTGCGTTATGGAGGGTAGGATCGCACCAGTTTTATTTTTTTCATTTTCATGGCCAAAAAGGCGGCTCATTGCATTTATTTTGCATTATTTTGGCATTTATTTTTGGCTCATTCATTAATATGTTAATTTTATCTTTACAGATAACTGATCTAAGCAAGCCAGAGGTACCTGACTTCAGGCTCTGCAGATTATGCTCTATGTATTAATTATAGCATTTATCAAATGTTGCAAATATTAAATATTAAAGGTATTTTCATTTAATTTAGTTCAGGCAATCCTAGAGGTATTTGACTTCAGATTTTCTTGCACTCAGTTCAGCCTATTGCTTTAATTAAATGATTAATATTGCAATTTATCTTTCAGATATTGGATGTGAGTGAGCCGTAGAGGTATCTGACTTCAGGTTCAACAGTTATGCTAATATTCAAACAATTGTTCTAGGCAGTTCTTGAGGTTTTTGACTTTAGGAGCCCTTTAACTGAGTTTGATACACAATTTTAATCCAATATTCAAATTGATCCCTAGACTGATGCGAGTAAGCCTGGCTAAATGATTAGTATTTCCAAATAAAGTTAAGTCAGCCTAATCTTTGCTGCAATGGTTCTCTGATGATATTATATAATGGCCATTAATTTTGGCTTTACCGTAATTCTAATTCGTTTTGTGAGAAATTTGACTAGAGGAAACTGTCTTCATGTCAAGGGCATGCAATCAAAAGAATTTATAATTACATATGTGGCTTGACATACTAAAATTTTGGCATATGTGATTTTACAGACATTGCATGTTTGGCTTTACAGATGGCACAATCTGTGGTATGGGTTTATAGGGGAAACTGTCTCCAATCCATACGGTGTTAAATGAATTAGTATTATTTACTGTAATTTTAATTCATTTGGTGAGAAATTTGACTAGAGGAAACTGTCTTCATGTCGAGGGCATGCAATCACTAATAATTTTTTCTTTACATATGTCGTCTTGACATAACCAAAATTTGCATATGTGGCTTTACAGACATTGCATGTTGTCTTTACAGATGCACAATCGTGGTATGGTTTATAGAGAACCTGTCTCCAAGCCCTACGGTTTAAAATGAATTGGTATTAAAGCCGGGCCATATTCAAATCCATGTTTGTTTGGAGAACCAGTTAGAAGAAGGACTACGTCCTATGCCCGATTGATGGCACTTAGGCAAACCTTTTGTCTTCTTCTCCCATTCTTAGTCTGTGGATAAAAGTTGGTTTTCACTTCATTGCACAACTCGACCACCACACCTCTGAGTCAAGCCAACAAGCATCCTTGAGCCTGTTCGTATTTCTTGCGACTCTGACAGTTGTGCATATTTTTTGGAAATGTAATCTTGTACTACTCCGTCATGTCAATATCAAATGAAGAAGAAAAATAATATTTTTTTGTATAGTGATTGTATAATTACTTCGCGTATAATACTTACGATAATCTTAAATTAATATAGATGTTGATTTTGAATACCAAGCACAGCTTGAGATTTTTGGCGCAATTTCATCGCCAGTGTGAAATAATTCCCCGCTTTTCAGTGGGGCATTCCTTGCCAACATGGCCGCCTCGCGTACAATCTTATCTAAGACACTTGATGAACATTCTCCACTCGTAAATCGATCTGTTGTTCTGCGTCCTCATGCAACCTTTGGTCCACAGATTTTCTTCGACTGAGAAAAGGCATGCGTCAGCTGGAGCGCAAGTTCAGCAGACTGGGCTCACAGTATCAAATATGCTTACAAAATATCAGTGCAATCAAATACAACTCTCCCTTCTTTCCTAAAGCCAAGACAGAGTATCATAAAACAACCATATTACTACATGTGTCAACGGGACCTTTTTCCGTGTAGTCAGTAATTTAACCTCTCTCCCAGAGTGGAACAACCGCTACCTGCCCATGAATGTCCAAAAGATCTTGCTGACAAGTTTTTGCAGAATTTTTCTATAAGAAAATCAGAAGCTGTGTAACAGCTACTGATACTACGACTGCCTCTATGTCCTTTGACTCACAGAGTCATGCAAAGCACTTCACGCTTTTCTACGTGTCTGAAGTAGGAGGTCTTGAAAATCCATCAATTCAGCATCGATCAAGTCCTGCACCTTAGACCCTTACCAGCTGGTCTCTTAAACTATGTCTGATTCTTTACCATCCTAACACAGGATTGCCAACTCTTCCTTGTCTTCGGGCGTATTTCCCAAGCCTCAGCAGCATCTGTCTCCCGCTGCTGAAGACATCTGGCTTGGCACAAACATCCTCTCAAATTATCGCCCTATATCTAATCTGCATTTTCACAGAAAGGTGATTGAAGAGTAGCAGTGAATCATTTTGCAACTTACCTATCGATAATGAGCTCCATGCTCCGATGCAGTCGGCATACCGGCAATATCACAGTACTGAGACTGCCCTGTTACGGGTGCAGAATGACATCTTGCCTGCTCTTTACAAAACAAAAGGGCTGTACTAGTGTTACTGTACTTCAGCGCCACCTTCGACACCATATACCACAAACCATCTCCTAACGTCTAACTGGGAACAGATGGGATTACTTACTTGGAACAGCATTAATGGGTTCGCGTCATACCTAAATGGCCGAACGCAATTATATCAGTCAGAGGTGCTTTGTAAGATCCTGTGGCTCTAGATGTGGAGTCCACAGGGCTCGTTACTGGGACTCATTGACTTCATCTTGTTTAGTACCCCACTACAGGATACCATCACTGCCCCCACGTATTCAATAGGACTTGTTTACGCTGATGACACCCGCTCTCCCTGACTTTCCACCATCTGGATCCGTGAAAGTCAGCCATAAAAAGATTGAACATGCATAGGCAGACATCAGATCCTGGTGAGAATCCAACAGCTGATATTAAATGACAAGAGACGAGATGTTTGTACTTTCGCTCCTCCGTTATCAGATATGCGGGCTAGTCACACTCTCATCCAACTAATGATCATGGCAATTCTTTATACCTCCGTCCTTAAGCACGGAACCTTGGTGCAATCTTAGACTCATCACTAAGAAGGATCAATCATTGTAACAGCTATGCAAAGCTGACTTGGCTCTCAATATGAAAATGGGGCAGTTTCGACAGTACCTTGAAAAATCTACCATCAGCTTGGTCCACGCCTTTGTTACATCTAGGCTGGATTCCTGCAATTCCTTGCTTATTCCTTTCAGAAAAGAGAATTGACCAAGGTTTCATAGCGAGTTCAAATGCAGTCTGCCTGTCTTTCCTTACATCCGTCGACGAACCAGATCCACACAGCTCTCTACCCAACTAAAATGGCTTCCAATTAAACAGAGGGCTGTTTTTAAGATTCTAACTTCGCCCTATAAGCCATCCCCAGCTGTCACCCACCCCTGCCTATATCTCTCTGAGCTCAATCATCTGTATTCACCACCAAAACCTTGATATCATCGTGCTTGCTCCCGCTGAGTAATCAGCAACTCATCACAAAGTTCTATGGTGAGAGATCTTTGCTTACGCAGCAGCACATTTTGTGGAAAAAAAAAAAAAAAAAAAAACTCCGTAACAGTATCCGCTTAGCTCGGTCAGCAACTATTTTCACTCACTCTGAAGACATTGATTATTTTACACAGAACATTTTGTTGGCTCGATAGTATCCTGTTTCTGTTGCAGTCCAATCACTAATTATAATCCTGTGAGTTTTTTTTCCTTCTTTTTCTTATGCTCTACCTTCATCCAATCCGCTTGCCTAGGGTAGTTTGTTTCATCAGTTTAGGTATAGGTTCGAGGCATCTGAATGCCAGAAGATCAAGACTAACCGCTGTCGCGTGGGGTACATACACACAGATCCTCACCGCTGACGATTCAGTTGGGGTATTCCCAATTATCTATTATGTATGCAACGGGTTGGTCTTTCTCTTCTATCTGTTGTCACAATATATATATGTTTTTGAATTAAATTTATAAAGTTCTTTTCAATTGTGTATAAATTGATGTTATCATTGTTTTTTTTAACATTAGAATTTGATCTATTTTTGTAAAAAAAATAAAAAGTTTGATATTTTGTATATTCTTTTCTTATGTTGATGTGAAGCGCCTAGAGGACTCTGCATTAGGCGCATAGTCAAGATTTGTTATTAATTATTCTTAACAGAAGACAGTGGGATGGCCGACGGTATCAACGTTTAAAAACCGTAGCGCCTATAGGAATTTGGAGAAAATGCACATTTTTCGTGTGTTCAGTATTAATGGGGGGATGGTTCATGTGCTAATGGTCTTTCCAAACTTTAATTTTGTGTTTTTGTTCAACGATAAGCGATTATTACTTCCGGGTGCGAATTCGCTTTGTCAAGGGTGCCGAATTCGGTAACATTTTGATGTTTCTCTTTGGCGTATTTGTGCTGTTAATTATTTTGATTATTGAACTTTCATTAAACGAGTGCGTTTCTATAAGAACAAATAGAAAATTCAGAATGAAATCGGAATCTCCAACTGATACTGATAAGCTAACTTTGATTTTTTGTTTTTTTTGCAAACTTATACTCACTCTGCAGAAGTTTACTGTATGCAAATGTTTAATGCATATGGTGGGCATGTCATGAATGATAAGGGACTGAGTCCTAGGCATTGGACCCCAAGCACTCTGAAAGATTCGCAAAAGCTAAGAAAAAACCTACATGGAAATCATATAGTAGTGTATAATGTTGATAAGGACACTACTGTTGCCCACAAGTATTACGCAGCAATGGGACTTTCCATTTTTTATGATCTTCATAATCAGAATTAGATTGAGGTTACGGATACTGATCGCGGTTCGCCGTTTCCCTTATAAGTCGGGTGGATAAAAGCCACAGATTGGCAAATTACCTAACATATTGTATCAAGCAAATGAATGGCAGAATCTCACAGTCATGCACAGAGTTTGGTGGTTGTCTCATGTAGCAGTACAAAGTCCGCTGGTTCCAATTATTTTAATGAATTAAGGACATGGTTATATGCCTACTAGGAAATTCATTTTACATTTCCTAAGCAGATAGAAACAAAACTTTGATTGGATGACAGCCCACCCATCACAGTGGGTAACTTCTCAGTTCCTTGACATGTAGTGGATGATCCTGGCCCATGGTCTTGAGAGTAATATTATGGTACAACGCCCAGATAACACACACTATAATGCTCATCTACCAGGGCACAGTTCAGTGGGTTGTACTTGTACAGCATGACCTGAAATTGTGTATCTAGGTTATCATATATTATACAAAAAACTCAGCTGCAGGGGCGTCTTTTCTAAATACCTTGTGAATTAGCTATTGAACTGTGCCCTAGGAGTTGATACTTCATTGCCCTCATAGTGACAAGTGTTGTTTTAAAAAAAATTAAAACCTGTTTCCTGAATCTCGGTGCAATGGACTGTGGATTAAAATCTTTAGAATCTATTTATTGATAAATACCCACAATGTTCCACTTTGTGAACAAAGGGGGGTGGGGCACTTCGCTATGAAAGGGATTGGCTATATAAAGAAGGCTGGCGTTTCAAACCCGTGTGGTATTTCCATATTAAAGGTTGATGCATGAGTATGAGTATGGTTGATGACTGAAATATAATTTTTTGACCAAAATATTGATTGATTTTAATTAAAACCCTTAGGTGAAAAAAGGGACTATAGTGACCCAACATATTATCTCAAAAAGGAGACACTTAATTTTTGTTATCACCAAAAGATTAGCAGTCAAAAGTTGGGCAAATACCAAAATTTCGTCCAAAATCTTGAGTCAGTGGGAATCCCGTGTATGCTGAGGGTTAACCTTCATATGCTTAATTACTCTTGATTCCATAAGTACCAATACCAGTAGAGGCGTTTTGAATCATACCACAATGAAATCCCACAATTTAGAAATTTCACCCCAATAAGGTCATGTAATCCACAAACAATCTTATTCTTAAAACACATAAAAGCCCTGACTTTTACACTAATTTTAGCCACAAAGTGCTAGTACTTTACAGAATTTTCCAGGATGAACACCCTTAAGTCAAATAATTATGCGAGAACACCTCTTCACACAAATTCATTTGGGTTAAACACCTGCCTCGTTAATTAAAAAAATAAACTGTTAATCTAACTTTGGATGCAACATCTAGTGGAAACAGGGTATCGACCAGAATGCTCGTGGGTCATTTCTTCGTCCACTAATGTATGTGTGGGCCAATTTTCTGTGTGTACAGCAAGAACCGAGAAGGTAACATAATTAATTTGCGTTTTATAAACACAATGACCATGAATGTACGACCTCTTTCCTAGACCGGCTTATTTATTTTGGCCAGAATAAATATGTTTTTTATGCAAGATGTCACAAGACATTAGCAACGAGGCAATATCCTGTATACTTGGTTCCCTGAAAACACGGTGGAATGATAACGTTTGTCGTCAGGGGTGGGCGTTAGCCATTTGGTATGTTCCATTTTATACATGATGTTGCTTGTAGCCAGGAGGTGCGAAAAGTAAAAACAATAAGGGAGCCACCAAACACGTCCGAAAAGCATTGGTCAAGCCATATAATACTGTTCCCTGTGAAAATTAATGGTTAGAATATGTTATACTCTTTGCACCTAAACTCTGTACCATGTGCTTTAAACCCTTTAACCTGGACCATGCTGGGCAATGTCATGGACCAGTGATAGGCAATTTCCTGGGTCTCCAACCCAAGCATTTGATATTTAAGCAATGGCCTGTGGTTTACTGATGCCAGTACGATTATGTGGGCAGGCCAGCTGATATCGGGTTACCAGTTTCATTGAAAAACAGAGGCGAGACATCTTGTCTAGAAATCCAGCCAGAAATGTTATGTCTCGCTAGCTTAGCAATGTTTACTTCAATGCACGAAAAACAATGAAACCACTGAAGTGAATCTGCAGGACTACTTCTAGCACAGTTCCAGGTAGAAAGTTAACATTATGAAAAGAGGTAGGTGAAAATCAAAGCACATCGATTGACAGAGTAGGTTTGAAAGGTATAACATAATTATGCTAAAAAAAATTGGTGATATGTAGAGTAAAAGTACAAAATAAACATAGTAGCATTTGTTTAATCAGGAGTGAGTTATCAGTTTTTAAAGAATTATTTAGCAGAGGGAAAATGAGAATTTTTCCTATTTAATATGCCATAGCAGGAACGTTGTTCAAAGCTGGTGGAATTTCATTGGTTTTTGGCATATATTTTGCAACCATCCTACCAATTGTCTGCTAAGTTGTCTTCAAGATACCCACATTAAAGTTCCTCTTACCGTGTATTGACCCTGTATGGATTTTTTTTACCTTTCTATCAGGGAGCGTCCCACTACGAATATGTCTTTTGCCACTTTCTAGTGCGAGACATTGACGCTATTGGCTGTTTTTACAGGCTAAACAGTTGTATACAACTTGGATGAAAAACCTTGGGAGTATATAGGTTTGATTTTGCCAAAAACCATGTTTGCTTAGAGAGTGGGTTGGTCCATTTTCTAGTCAGCTGAATAGCTGATGGATTGTGTCTGACACTGTGAGCTTCTCTAATAGAAATGCCTTCAGGATTGTGACAGGCTAGGGAAAAGTCAGAGAACTTTTAAGACAGGGAATTATGGTTTGGGTATGGAGGAAGCACTGACATGAAATATGTAGTACAGGTATGTGTGGCCCTTAAGATCCCCATCTCATGCCTCTCCAACAAATCTAAAACCCTGAAGCATAATTCATTTCTTAAGGTCCCATTTTGGGAATATGTTTGCCTCAGAAGCTAAATTTTAGCCAAATTTCAGTCTCAAAGCCATTAAAGGGGGCTCATCCGATTTAAGTCTATTTCTTGATAGAATGGTCTTCACCCCAAAACCCCATCTGTAAAGTTTCATGCCAATATCTCAACCCATTTTAAAGTGAGAGCTAAAGACATGATTTTGTATTCCTCATAGAGTACTTTGTAAAATTAGTATTGGTCAACCAAAATGGGCATATTTTGCTCTTAACATCCAAACCAAACATCCTTTGGCTCTAATATTTCACAGGGTGAATGAGAACAATAGTAGCTTTCTTCTGATACCAAAATTTTGACCATTTTCGGTAAAATCTGGAGTCCCTGGGGACAAGGCTATTAGCAATCGGACCTTGGACCTTTAAATTTCTAAAAATTACAGTTCATAAAGCTAAGGCCCTACTTAGCTCTTCTTGGAGAGACAAAATCAGTTCCCAAGAGGGCATGTAATGATGACAGCATAATTTTCATTTTTTTTTCACTTTCCTGTTTTTCCATCATGACTTTTCTAAATACATTATTCAAATTGCTTAAAAAGTTAAAATTCCCAATATTTCAAAGAGATTTCATGGGCAATTTCATATTAGGATATTCACAATATTCTGAATAAAAAGGAGGTCATAGAGGTTGCCAAATCAAATATCAGATGGCAACTTGGTTCAATTTTTGTGACTATTTTGGTCTTTTGCTAAAAAAATAACTACAGTTACATTATAGTAATTAACACATGGCTATTTAATCAATCAAGATGAAGTCCACTTCAGAATGAAGCTGAAAACTATGTGTTACCGGAAAACTGCATTTTTCATCAGTTCCAAATTCGGTAGTTATGAAGTGATTGTATGTGTTTGTGTACATAGCGAGTAGGCAATACATTTATTATCCCACCAAGTTATTTTCTGCTTTAAAAGGGATGGAACTATACTCGGGTCAGTACTGTAATATGGGAGAATTCCTTTAAAGCATGCCTTACCTATGGATAATGTAACTAAAAGATTGGCGGAGACAGCTGACAGTTAAGGCGGTCAAAAGGGGGTTTCCAACTATATACGTTATTGTTTTACCTTCGGGGACTGTCACAAACGCCTCCGAAGAGTCCACCATATGTGGCATCCCCCTGTTGTCTACTCCATGGATGATTCACATGAAAAATGTCACTATGTATTCTCGACATGATGGCACTCTAGGATGACTGCAGGCTATTATGACTGCTCTTAAAATAACTTGACATTCCTACAGCCATTGACCTATCACTAGGCATGGTCAATGCACTGACTGTTTCATTCATTCAAGTGCATTTTGAATTACAACATGTTGTATAGTTGGAGTAAACCATTTCTTCTGTTTTAATCTGCTATTCAACTTATAGCACCTTTAAACTGCCTCTTAACTTCAATAGAAACATGCCGATAATGTGAAAAGATGCTTTGGTTCACCTCAAAACAAACCATTCACCTCTTTCTAAGACACACTAGATCAAGATTCTTAACTTAGTTTTATTTTGGTCAAGATTAGACGTTGAATCCACATCTAATATAAACCTAACCTTGAGGTAAATTCAACAACTGCATTAAGTAAAAATGTTTGAAAATCACAAATCCAAACCTTAGGCAACTCCCCATACTACTTTCAAAGTGTGTGCTTGGGATTTCGCTGTAGCCTCAGAAACGGTCCAAAACCCATGTGGTAACATAGTATGTTTATGCTTGCGAAGATCACATTCCAGCAAAATCTAGGTATAAACATTGAAACTATGAAAGTAAATGAGCAATAAAAATCCATCTGAAACTCCCAAGTCAATTAAGGCAGCTGCGGAAATGTTTGTTTTATCTTCCAGTTGATGCCTCGAGCTCACGTTGTGCAATATTGTGTTTTTTGCTTGCAGCTATCAAATTTCAATCAAATGTAGTCAAACTTTGAAAAAAAATAAAGAAAAAGGATCTACTAGTTCAATGTATACTGCCATGGAAGGGCTGGGAGTATTCAGAGTTTGGTACACATAAGGACTACCGT
>JAMKCH010041805.1:0-13823 GCA_023653785.1 Ophioderma brevispina
GGAGCGCCATTTCTTACTAGCTGTTAGATGAGTCCAGAGGGCGCATTGTTATTTCGTGCAATGTCGTACTGTATTTCTGGAAGCCCGCAGTGGACGCCAGGGGGGGGAAATTATTGGGACGTACCTGTACGTCTGTCCGCCCCGGTTCCGACGCCATTGCCGCGAGAATAATTTCCGTCCAAATAATCCGTTATTTTCGCGGGCATTTAATTTTTGCAAATACGCCATAATATAAAGTTAATTCATATTTACTAATTAGGCACTTTGAATATTAGGGTTAAAATGGTGAATTTGTAAGATTACCAAACAAACTTTAAGCCAAATGTATTTTCCAAATTTAATAAATGTCACCAATTTACATCAAATACATCGAAAGCATTTAAAAAAGTCATTTACTAATTCTATAATAAATCTCATAATATAGTTGACTGGTAGTTAAATACAAGATCAGTTTAACATACCTACTATACCTCAATTACCTTCGCCTATCTGCATTGAGTTTCACCTCGTTTTTGCCTGTTTTGCCATTTCATATTGGCATAGTCAAGCCCTTAATGTCCACGCTGAATAACTAGCGTACTTCCACAGGTAGCAGTTATAAGCCGGTGATGAGATCGAAGTAGGGTTGTTCACCTCAAACAAACATAAAGGTTAGTGAAACAGGCATTCGGTTAAAATTGTTCTTTTGTTGCTAGGCTGTCAATCATATTCATCAGCGCGTAGCGTGTTTGTCTTGAGTATGGCTTTAGGCTTTTTTTCCGTCGCGATGTATAAACTCAGATTAAAGTTACCCACACTGCTTGCTAGAACTGCAGATATGTAACTTTTTATCTCTTTCATTTGTTACCTGATGATGAGACCTGGTCGAAATCATTTTCTTACAAATAAATAGTAGTGATGTTTTTGTAGCCACAATTCTTTATCTCTATGTGTGTTCTGTTGTGTATGCGAATATTCTTCCTTTGGGAAACGATCCAAAGTCCGTCGTCAAATACCTATAAATCTGGTTACAAACTGGACACTGAGGATGTAGATCAGGTCACTTAAGGTCATTCATAGCGGGGAAAGGTAATATTGCCCTCTTTGACTCTGATGTTTTAGCAACGTTGTTTATATTTCTGTGGTTTTGTTTGACACGGAAAATGATTCTTAACTATCAAGATGTGCTGGCCTCTATATAAACACACATGTACATACTCACGACACACACACCACATACACAGCGCACGCACACACACACGCAACCACACCCCACACACAGCCTCATTGAATTGAAATTAAAATGGCTGATGGCTAAACTCTCATTTGCCTTTGGTCAGCGACAATGTCATAAACCTAATCCGTGTGTCAAATTGGTCCGGACAAACGACCTCATGATAAGGTTTAAAACAAAAGGTTTTTTTTATCGCAGAAAGAAAGTCGAAATTAATTTTATAAAACCATACTCGGTGATACTACAGTGTAGTGGTACTGCAAAGCCTTCACAGTATCAAGGGGATTTTTCCCCTATTCACAAGGCGCACTACACTTATGTGTAAAATTTACACTTTGGGAGTTTCCTTAAATTTAATGTGACATCCTCAACGGTTGCTACCAAATCTTACTGTACTTACTCTGGCAAAGTGCAATATTTTTAGCAGTTTATGGAGCGTCTGATGTTTACTTGAAACATCTTTTAGCAGCCTTATTGTCTTGAACTGACGTCCCCTTTGAAAATACTATCGCCCAGCCCTACCATTTTCAGCTTACTTGGTTCGCTCCTCTCAAGCGGACCCATGATAGGCGATTTTGAATGTCGCTTAGATTGCTTTTGAAGTTGGTTCCAGAGTAACACTTCTGAGGTTGAAAATCGTTTCTTTCATTAATCAATTCTGTTCATCGGTTTACAGATGTTCGGACAAAATTTCAAAATTGCCCCATGATTTCTTTTTTTGATATACCATTATTTTTGCGTGAAGAACTCGAGCTACAACGGCCTCGTTCTTCCACTTAAAATATCCTGGGTTTCAATTCGTCGTAGAGGGGAGCACTAGTTCCCGACATAATACCAATATTTCTACATTTACCCATCGACCTAACTACACATTTTTTACCAACGTGCTATAAAACAAGATATCATGTTTCATTTGCAACAGTGAATTGCAAGGCTTCTTTCTGTCGGTTGGTAAACAATTGTTCTCGTTAGTTACTACAATCAATATAAAGCGAATTCGAGTTTTTTAGCGGCGCAGAAAAACCCATCATGTCGTATGTCATGAGCCTCCAACATTCCCCCATTCCGTGAGGCGTGGTTCATCAGGTGATATACAAATTGGAATAGAACACTTGGGCTAATCACAAAACCAAATAGCGCTGAGCTGGAAGTACTCATCTCTTGGTTCAATATTGTCATCCAATAGTTTCTCTACCTCATGCCAGAACGCCTATCAATTAATATATATATAATATAGATATATAATCATGCTTGGATCATTCAAACAAGTGCGTAATTGAGCGCAAGAAGGATTTCGTGAGTTCACTGCGAAGGTCATGACATGGACAACCATCGTACCTTGACTTAAATGGCCTTTTTCCAGAGCTGCACTGATGGTAAAGCTAAGTATAAAATGAAGTTATTACAATAATTGGAATATATTAGTGGATAATAGGATAATCCAATAAGTGTAAACCATATGGTTTATCTTCATTCCTTATCTCTCTGTAATCCAGGAAAGTCGTACCTACTTTCTTGCATTAAAGGATTCATTTCCTGGGTTAGATAGGACTTTTAAATAGACCTAAAATACTTAATGCATTAATAATGTACTAAGCTACAGATTTGCAACGTTGCTGAAAATGTGACAATACAGTTCGGCACACTACTTCCTAATCAATGTGAAATTTCATAAGAGATTTCGTGTTAAATATTTTTTCCCTCAGCCACAATAAAGTGTTCAAATCCAAATTATGGATGACGGCCACTTGGTCATCATTGAGCATTTTGATAGAGGAAATGAGGACAATTTTCAAAATGTTTTTAATAGTGTTTCTTACTATAACCCTCCGTCTAGTAGTCTCTAGAAATGTAAAAATAATATTTTATTAGCTTTTGGTTTGGCATTTTGAGATCGATGATGCAACTTTTTGCATCCTTGAGCATTTTAAGATGGGGAGGGGGGTGTAAGATTAACAGGCGCAAATGTTGTTAAATGTTTCACGCGGTGTTAAACTGGTATAAGACATGTTCATCTGGTTCTAAGAATTAAAAAGTATCAGATTTCCTATATCTACAACATTTTTGTGGTGCACAACAGGCCCAAAACTGTTCTAGGGGTTCATCATCGGGGTAAACCTTTATTATTGTTCGTTGGTTTTCAACTTGCTTTCAAATTATTCGTATAGGATTTTACAACAGGAAATCTACGTTACTTCATGTTATCAGCTCAAAGATCTAACATAGGTCAGAGTGCTGATCCCCCATAGACCCGCGGGGCCTAACACTTAAATTTCCCCTTCTAAATTATATCCCAATCGATCTCAATAAATCCATAACATTTATTTTACATTACTCTCTATAGGCATATACGAATTTGAGCCCAGTTCTGGAGAAAATCTGTTCATTATAAGGATTTTAACCACAAGTGTATGCCTTGAAGAATTTTAAGTCTACTGTGTTAAAGTAATTGTCCAAGATATAGCAAACAAACCTTGTTTAAACACTTTCCCGTTCCCGGACTTTGGGTCAGAAGTAGCCCAGATTGATTTCTAATTTAAATATTCCTGAAAGCTCAGCTTGACTTTGACAATGCCTAACTCTTTTGGGGGGGCCTAAAAAACGAGTCATTTCAAAGTTTGATTTGATTGTAGTGGTTCCCCTCCTTAAAATAGCGTCACTCACCCCCTGAGACTTTCTAATATTTTTGTCTCAGATTTTGCAAACTTCTTTGCATTCGTTTCATCACGAATATTATCGCTGACCTTTTGCAAATCTGGCCCTCAAAAACCCAAAAGAACAATGAACATGGCATCTCTACAAACTGATCGTGCCAAGTCCAGGTTGATCAAGTCTAGTTCTACTGTGCGCTCGCTCGTATGAGTAGAAGTAAGTCACCGCTCTCTCAAAAAATTTCACACTGTGATGAGCGTGAAATTCATCGGACAGTCGTATGCAAAACCGTTCGATTTTTCGTATACATTTCACATTTTGGGGCCTTGGATTAATATTTTATAAATCTGCGATAATTCAGGGAACCTAGTCAACAAACTTTTTTGCCGATAGGTGTGAAACTTGAGAGCAGGGGAGGAAGACAATATATACAATTTACTGGATGTGGTGGACGGCGTTGTGCAGTGATGACTGCCATGGTATAGGCATTTCGTGTGTAATTTGAGCTGTGTGCAGTTTGTGGTGAACTTACGATCTCTTACAAGTGCCGGCGGTAAATTTCAAATTTACCCTTGCATTGTAAATTTTGTAGGGTCGCTACTCAAATACATCGATAGAGGAGAACCAGCTTACCCAGAAATCGCCATGAAAAGGGGCCAGGCCTTCCGAGATCCAAAAGGTAAAAAAATAAGAAAAATAAAATAAGAAAATCAGATTATCAATGTAATTATGCACAAAGCAGCTACGATTTTCCCATGGTATTAATCTAACTCCCCACTAAATATCCTTGAACCATAATGAACATGTCTATATACCTTTGAATAAATCCGTATGAAACGTTTTAGCAATTGACCCCTGTTAATTTACCCCCCCCCCCCCCCCTACCATATCTCAAATGCTCAAGGGTGGCAAAGTTACATCATCAAGTTCGTGGAACAGCTGTTAATGTTGCCCATAGAACCACTCAAAATATGTTCGTGTAGACTATTTTTCAATGTCATACGTAAGTCTTTAGTTTACAGCGGGACTAACTTTTTTGTTGAACCTCGTCTATACCTGAGCCATTTGTTTGTAACAAAACTCCGTCCTTGCGGGATGGGGGGGGGGGGGTTATTTCGTTACGGGGGTGAACAACCCCATTCCTTAATTTTTGGTACAAGCCAAAGGATAGCTTAAGAGTTTTCTTGCTTTCCATTGGTACCAAAATAGTACTAACATCCACATTATGACGTCACCATGACGTCCATATTTTTGAGGAAAGTACGAAAATTACTGAATATAAGGGGGACCTGGATAATTTCGCGCGCATTTTTAGCCGACTCAAAACACCAAAAATTATATAGCTCTCTCTAAAATGCTTGTCAGTATATAAAACTAGTCTTTCCCCATCAAGTAAGAGTCAAAAACCGCACCCGGAAAACCGCATGAAAATCTGATTTTCCTAACGTTTTTGGCGAAAAATTGAAATTTTTCACTGTGTGTTTCCCCTTGAAATGACAGTTTTTGCTTGACATGCAAACTTCCATGACGTCATTGTGAGTAATGCTAGGCATGCGTACTCATTTTGGCAAACAATGGAAAGAGAAGGACCATAGCTCTCCTATTGGTAGAACCAACATCACGTTTCTGTGATTTCCTGTCTGTGTTAGGCCATGTTGGTACATCTCTTCCGAAGGGTGGTGGGTTACCACCCCCCCCCCCCCCATCCATCACTTTGGGAATCACCCTTGAATCTTACCTATACCAACCCCGTGATGTTTGTTTTTGGATTAAAAGGAGCGGAAGATGTCAACTGACAATTACATAAAATAATCTGCAACCAAAAAGGGGTTTTAGCAACCGGGGAAAAACCTAAAAGGGGGAGGGGGGGTGTTAACCACCCCCCTTCGGTAGATGAGGGTTAACCTTAGGACCAGAAGAACATTTGTATACATCCTTTCGACCCAATAAAACGTTTACAAATTGTTCCCTATTTCTACTATACTCCTTCCCTATCTCAAATACTACTGAAGCATGACAAAGTGGATTTCCGTTTGCGAGATTGAAATCCGCAGCTTAAACTGACTAACTCCACAAGTAAGTGTAGCTCCATTCGTATTTAATAACAAATTTCCATTGCCGGAAAATTTTGAAGGTTTTAAATATTTGTGATTGGTAGTCGAATGTCTGGTATTGACATTAAAAATTTTAGTATGGGAAAGCCACTGCTGTCGCTACCCCATGTCGCCCAAATACGAAAATGCATAGGCGCTATTTGCGTCTACTCAATCTATGCGGGAAAATGCATTGAAAGCGCCAGTATTGTTCTCACAAATCACTAGGAATAATTGGACATCAAAGGATACTCTTCATTCCAAATTGCCCAAAATTCAAGTTCGAACTACGACAATTTCCGTTCCACATAAAGTGTATCTTCATTTGTTTTCCTTAGTTTCTACCTCTCCCCTCTCTCCCCCCTCCGTCTCCTCCTCCTCCCTTCCCCCCAACACTCTCTCTCTCACATCTCTCGCTCTCTCCATCCTCTCTCCGTTTTTACTTGGCTTTAAATTTGTCCTTTCAATCCGTAGAAGACTCCTAAAAACAAAACAAAATAAACAAAGCAAAACCCCAAATATATATAGAGAGAAAACATGAAGACAATTGTTTCTCTAACCCAATCAATGAAAACGCTGTGCTGTGAAAACATTCATAACAAGTGATTTTAAAGCGGCCTGGCACATTTTCAAAATAGGGGAAAAAAAGGGAAGTGGGTGGTAAAGGAGGGGAGAGGGTAAGGAGGGAGGGAGTGAAAAAAATTTCTTTCTCCTTCAATTTGCTCTCAATGATTGTAGGCCATTGGAAGAACAGAGATATATTTTTTACACATAAAAATAACATACCCCCAAAACAAGATAGGGCAATTGATATGAGGATAAAAGATATCCAGGTAATTTGTAGGCTAACTTTTAAGTTTTCCAAAACTTAATCAACAATGTGTATTTACATGAATAATTTTGACTCGTACTAACTAATATTAAAACCACAAATGTTTAGACCGGTCAAACAGGTGCATAGCGTGAGAAACATGCATACGGCGTGCTTTCTTGTGTTATACGCCATTCGGTCGTCCGCTGAATTTCGCGTCCGGAAATTTAATAACAAAATATTTCCGTTTACCAATAAGGAAGCTGATTTGGTCTTAATCATTTCGGGGGAGGCTTTGTATATAAAAGCTCTACAAACATGCAAAAATATCGATTTTGGAAAAATCTTGAGGGCGCTTCCTATTTTTGAATGTGCCAGTGTCTCTTTAAAGTAACGTGAGATACATTGCTTCGATATACGAGAAATGTAGAAAAAGATGTATTTGTTCAAAGACGGACATGATAGCCCAAAATAGCTTCACATCACACATTTGGCCTCATTTGTTGCCTGGCTATGCAATGATTCCATACAGTTTGAATTCAGTGATGGTGAGATGGCATACGAAACATCAGATGAATTTGAATTGAGCGTTTGCATTGTTAATGTGCGAGTATGCACGTATATTCTGAAACTTTTACCTCTTACAGTAACAAATAAATTGAACATTTCCACTTGGTTTTGAATAGGGAGAGAGAAAGAGTGAGAGATAGAGAGGGAGAGGAAGGGAGAGAAGAGAGTGGAGAACGAGAGTATAGAGAGAGAGAGAGAGTAAGAGAGAGAGAGAGAATCTCTCAGAAAACCATGCGCACAGGCTATTAAAAATGCAATTTTTAACCTACCTATTTTTTGAAAGTTTAAGGTATTTTTTTTTATTTGAGTGTGCACGGGTTTCGTATACATAGACGGCTCGATCATTTGTATTCAAAAAATGATAACTAAGACGTCGAAGACAGCATTTTAATAAATTTGTAATTATCTGATCAATATTGGTCATGGAATTACAAACTTAATCAAAATTAATGACAATTTGGCTGAAATCCAAGATTTTCTGGATATTTATTAATCTTAAAAAAAAAAAAAAAAAAAAAAAAAGGAAAATTAAAAGTGGAAGACAATCCATTGACATGTTTGTTTATATGAAGAAACTTGGATATGGGATTAATCTAATACTCCAAAATTGAATGAATAAATCGGTCTTTTGGGTTTCGAAATCCACAAATATAGGAAAATTGGTCACATCCATCCAAAATGGCGGACAAAAAAATGATCAGAAGGGCCGAACCTGTGGGTGGTGGAAGGGAGTTTTTGTGCTTTCCCTAAAAGTCACTGAATATGCCTTTTTTAGCAATTGGCGTGGAAATTACAACATTGAGACTTCCTGTACAACGTACCTGTTTTTTCGCAACCACTTTCACACTGGGGGACATTTCATTTGGATAATTAGATATGCTTGAATATTAAGGTGCATTTCAGAATTTAGCATCTGATATTGGAAAATATTTTATTGTGTATGTGTGAGACATTACCTCACCATTCTAAGACCTTCTAAATGGTCAACTGCCAATGCATTTTTTTTAAAAAGATGAAATTCGACAGATGATCACCTTGAATTTAAAAATTCTGACAAGGCGACACCGACATTCGGGAAGCCCATAAGTAACACTTCCCTTTGAACAGCACTTTAAGATTATACTTGTCTGTCTCGTCTTTAATCGTGTCTTCAGGCCGTCTTGTTCTTTTTAATGCGTCACCGAGTATTGAGGTCACGGTGGACTTGGCAACGAAGAAGAACTTCCTGAAGTGGGGGAAATATAGTAGGAGCCTTTACACGAACCGGGAGAGGAGGCACTTGTTATCAACCCGGGGGAATCCTGGCTAATATGTGTCAGTATCACAAACTATAGGAGAACAGAAACGACTGTGGAATAGAATATGGAAATATATCATTAAGAGAAATTTTGTGTGATCTTTTGGGTTTTTCAAATGAAGACGATTATTAAGATTTAAATCGAATTACTCATGGATGATTGAAACTGTATATCACATTAAACAGAAGGTTTAAAGAAGGACATAATATGAATACATTGCTATCTTCACTTCAATCCGACTTTCCATAAGAGTATAATTTGAAATGTGCTACTGCACCCTCAATCAAGGTTGAGTCGCTCGCATTTTATGTTTATAAATAAATAATAAAGATATAATACAAAAATTATTTGATCTCAAATTGTGCCTTTCGGGTCAATTGCAAGAGTCTACAATTTATAATTACTAGACAAAACAGTGCACCTACCTTAGGCACCATCCTACATCTGCTTAAACAGCGCCATGTTTCAACATTCAAACACACAACTAAACACACTGAATGGGATATTGCAATCTTTCATGGTTTCATGTGTGTGTGTATATATATCTTTTTTTGATCGCCTATAGAGAGTCGACTTAGCAATTGTTAATACTGACTAGAGGACTATGAATTCATTTAGGGAATACCGGGGATAGGTACCCATTCATATGTCTCTTCAACTCATGGGAGACATGACATGCACTAGAGTAGGTTCGTTATGTTTAATTGTGGAATTCCAAATGCGAGCATATGATGGAGGAAAGGAAGACAGTGATGGCTTATAGTTTGGAACGAGGAACTTCAACATCTAAGTCATGAGATCTGGTGGAGATCTGAAGTGGGAGATCCAACAGTGATTGCCCAGGAAGCATTGGGCACAAGGAGTCATGATCTACTTTCCGTACTGAACCTCCATCCACCAGGACTTGTTAACTTTGTCACGCCCTCATCACTATAAATGAAGACATGGCCATTTCTATCGATGATATCACCCACGCGGGCACCCACAGCCTCTCAACATTCCATTTTGTATGCTGACAATGAATATATACTACAAATGTATTAAATGTGTGTCTGAGGATAGAAAATCTGCTTGCTGCCTATAGCAATTCTACCGGGCACCTTAAAATACGTCGACAGTAAGTAGTACTTCACACTATGTGAAACGGCGAGGCGAAAAAACGAATACTTCCAAATGCAGATACGAGGGGGCCTTGTCCAGAATAGATTTTGATAAAGACGTCAAATGTGATGACTGGGCATTTAAAGTTTAACAAATACGCATAATTATATAGTTAATTCATATTTTGCTAATATTTAAGCTAAGTGGGGGTTTAAATTTTGTGAATTTGTAGGTGTATTACAAAAACAAAAACGTTGAGCCAAAGGTTGTATCCAAAAGTAAAAAAAAAAAGTCACCAATTACATGAAATACATCGAAAGCTTTAAAAATAGCATTACAATTCTATAAATAAAGCGACGGGATTATAGGGCTGTGGTTAAATACAAAATCAGTTTAACTACCTACTATACCTCCATCAAACATTACCCGTCGCCTATCTACTTGAGTTTTCACCTCGTGTTTGCTTTGGCCATTTCACATTGGCATGTCAAGCCTTATTGGTCACGATGAATAAACGAGCGTACTTCCCCAGGTAGCAGTTATAAGACGGTGCTGAGATCGAAGTGAGGGTTGTTCACCTCAAACAAACAGACAAAGGTTAGTGGAAACAAGGAAGTCGGTTAAAATATGTTCTTTGTGATTAGGGTATAGCCTGTCAATCATATTCATCGCGCGTAGCGTGTTGTCTGGAGTAGGGCTTTGGCGCTTTATTTTCGTTCGCGAATTAAAAACTCACGATTGAAGTTACTATTAAATTGACAGATAGACTGAGCTTAGTCAATTTTTTATCTCTTTCATTGTTACATGATGATGAGACCTGGTCGAAATCATGCTCGTACAACTAAATAATGCATTGTTATTTGTAGCACACTTTATCTCCGATGTTCTGGTTTATGCGAATGTCTTGCATTCCACATCAAAAGTCCGTCGTCAAATAACTATAAAAGTAGGTACCAACTGGACATTGAGGAGGTGAGTACGTAGGCTTAGGGCATTCATATTGGGGTAAGATAAATATTGCCCTCTTTTGACTTTGCATGTTTAACTTTAAACGTTGTTTATATTTTCTGTGGTTGGTTGACCGGAAGTGTTATAATATATATATATATATATATATATATATATATAATATATATATATATATATATATATATATATTACTTAAACTTCCAACGATGTGCTGCCTCTAAAAAGTAATACACACTGTACATTAACATAATCCTTAAAGAGCTACATTGTGGTTGTGAGTTTTACTGAAAATCTCTTAAAAAGAACTTTTTAGACATTTTTTCAGGAAAATACACTTTTTCAAAACTATTCTAAGGAAGGAATTTCAAACCTAATAGTTAGGAGAGTTGTATATGGAACCCTTTCTTTAAAAAGACACTTTGTTAGACATTTTTTTACATTTTTCAGTTTTTTTCATTTCTAGTTTCTCACTTTTCTTAGCCAGAGGATTGCGCGCAGGCCTATATAGTACTAACCTAGAAAAAAATCCTTTTTTCTACTCTTTTACGGAAATAAACCTCAATACTAGATGACAGTTCTTCCGTATAGACAATTCGTAACATAGTAACACTAGTAAAACTCCACAAGGAAGAAAAATCCACCAAACAATGAAACATACTCCCACAATGTCTCCTTATACTTAAAAAATACTCCCAACAATGTATCTCTGTAAGTACTCATCCACAACACCCACACACACACACAACACACACACACACACACACCTCAATTGAATAAAAGCTAATGGCCAAACTCTCATTAGCCTCTTTTTCGCTACAAGTCTAGGGCCTGGGAAGCAATTGAAAGTGTGCGGCGGGATAATGTATGTGGTATATCTGTAGAAAAACCTCGCTCATCGTCCGCTCCATGCAGCGATGCAGTAAATATGGAGCGGTCCATGGAGCGGTCATGGAGCGCTCCGTGACCGCTCCATTTACCGTTCCATTGTTGGTCACGTTTCGTGAGCTCGGGTTTTAACATAGATTCTTTGTCTTATAACGGAATAAAAAACGATCATCGTATTGACGTTTACTCCGTATAAAGAGTAGAATGTCGCATGAACCAAGCGCCCTGGACTTACCGAAGGTATGGTCAAAGTGGAGCGCTCCTGGAAGCGGACGATGAGCGACGGTTTTTGCTCAGATATACCACAATAGAATTGAGTCGTCCGTGTAAGCATAGTAGCATACAGCCCGTACGGTATAAACGCCGTGCAGTCCTGGCTTCATGAACATGAGATTTGGCCCGAATGATGCTCCAGGACCTACGGTCTGCAGGACCAGGAGGACCATTATGGTTCTCCCCTCCTGCGCGAAGAGCGGATCCCTGCAATTTTCGTTCCAAAAAAACACAACAAAAAAAATTTTCCCATGCAAATTTGCTACCAAACAATTTGAACTAAATGTTATAGGTTGAGCAACGGTTTTAAAAAGTAAAATGTGTTGATGTGTTAGTTACCCTTGCCAATATTCGCTTTAAAACAAAGTGTCCCATGCAAATTTGATAGAAACAACTTTATTTGTAAGTGGTTCACTTTACATGTCGTCGCTGGGCGGAAAAAACCTCATCTGTGGCATTGACCTTTTAAAGCAAAACATCACATTGTAGTAAAAAACGGTTTCCATAACAAAACCTCATATGTACATTTTCGAAGAGACATCAAAAACTGAATACTTGACTGTAATGACATGCACTAGAAAGGTTTTCCTTTCTAAATAGATGTAGGTAATTATTTACTCCAGATTCTGAAATAAAGTGCCTATGGATTACTATCATATTTGGCATGAATTCAAGGTAGAACCCGATGTGACCAAAATGCATATAATGAGGTTTTAGCACGGGGCCCAATTTTTACATATGAGGGTTTTGCATTTGACTCTGGAGTTACATATGAGGTTTCCCGCCCAGCGACGATGGTATATACAGTGTGAGTAGAAAAAGAATAGGGACCGTGGTAGTGTCCATGCAATTTCCTAAAACCGACATTAGGCACACAATGGTGGACATGAAACCGGCAACCCAGTAATACAAGCACACATAGCCAAGTTGCCACGTATTACACCGGAACAGATAGCACATGGGCCGCCGTTAGCCGGCAAAGCCGTATGTATTTACATTAAAGAACTAGCATTTATATTCTTATAATTGTCTCTGTGTGATCTTCTTCTAGATGTCTTTCAGTAAATAAGCTTAGACATTACAATGGCGACGAGGATGATGCGATTCTATTACCTCTCATTGCTGCATTTGAGTGAAATAGTACCATCTTTGTGAACTTCTCTCTGTGATTAAATTGTTGGACTCTTGGGGTCTTTGTGATTTTTACATTTTCTTCGTGAATTTGCTGCATGGTGACTTTACATTTCTTCGTTGGATTTCTACCTTTCTTATGACCAAAGATGGCCATGATGGGAATGCCAAGTTACCTCCATTTGACGGCGATTAGCGAACCGTCATCGGTAAGACATTCCAGATGGGAAAAATGGAAAGAAACCTTCGAGGACGGGCTATGGTGGGATTCAACACACGGCAGAAAAAAGAGGAAGCGGCGTAATTACTCTACTATGTCGGGGATATCGCTAAAAGAGGTGTTCAGCACACTACCAGATACGGGCCTGACAGGAATACAAAGAAAGCAATGGATGCCCTGAACTGCTCCACTTTGCACCAAAAAAGAACCTCATATACGCGTCAATCGTTTCAGCCGGACTAGTCAAAAAGCAGGGAGAGACTATTGATCAATTTTGCCACCCGGTTGCGAAAAAACTGGCAGTTCGCGGTGGACTTTCCGGATGTTGACAGAGAAGTATTAACGCAGCTCATCGACACTTGTTCATCGCAACGACTACGCAGAAAAGCTTTTGAGAAGGAGATAACGCTTTGTCCCAGTTTCTTGAACTTGGCCGGGCTTTTGAAACTTTCGTCAGCTCGCGCGCAAGAGTAGAGGGAAACAGTCAAGTATGAACTAGGTCAGTTAATAATATACATGCACGCCCAGAGAGTAAGAAAATGTTTTTCATGTGGAGGAGACTTTACACACACTGACCGCGAGTGCCCTGCAGTGGGTAGAAAATGTT